>JAYMTP010000395.1:12500-35012 GCA_036897365.1 Geranium brycei | reverse complement strand
ATACGCCCCCATTTCAAGTTGAATGAAATTCTAATGAGTACGAATTCCCGTAAGTAGAATTATTGAACCAACACCCCATACTCCTCTTTCTTTCCTTTCATTCCTCTGTCGAGCTAGATATGGCTAATAACCTCAAAGTTTCACCCTTATTTTAATGTTGTAAGTAAGGGTCACCTTGTTCCTCACTTGAGATATTTATAACCTGTTCTTTGATCAAGAGCGGACCCTTACAGAAGAGATATTTAGAACCTCTCCAACAAGTCAGTCGAGCATTTATCAACCCCAGCATTCTATCAACTAGAGTAAGTTCCTACCTCTGCACTTCCTTCTAAGAGACCCTCCCTTGGGCCATAAGTCTCTCAACTACAGTAATAAATACCTCTTCGTTTCAGAACAGATCTGGCGAACCGAGGGATTTATTTCTCTAACGAAAGTTAGAGGGATTTATTTCTAGTGTTTTTAAACCTCTTCCTTTCAGTCGAGTAACTACGTCCCTAGGCCCTATTTAAGTTAGGGCCCTTACTTAATTAAATAAAGGTAAGGTTTTCCCCTATGCTGGCTGGAAGAAAGTCAATTGGGGATGCAGCTCCCAAGGCAAAGCAAATGGGTGTTGCATGGTTTTCGCTATGGCCAGCTGGAGTCAATCGAGCTACCAACATAAACAACAGACCTTACCAACACAAACCACAACGCTTGGGTTTATAATCCAAGGGAATCTTGATTTCTTTCTAAAGCCGTTAAATATGCCTGCCTAGAGAAAAAGAATAGTTAGCATCTATAACAGTAAGAGACCAGTTTCTTATGTAGTAGCTTTTGCAGTTTCCATTTCAGATGGATTGTTCGCAGACCTCTCAGAAGAGTTCTCTGTTGTTTGCTTCCTTCGTTTGTCTCTGAGTTGATGCACAGGGAATAGCAAAGCTTCTAATTCCTTTATCTATTTCTAGCAAAGCTTCTAATTCCTTTATCTATTTCTTTAGAGTCACTAAGATACCTATAGATCTTCTATTCTAAGAACTCGAATTCCTTGACTGCAGCTATTCCTTATACATTTTTAGGATAGCAGCGAGTTTCTCTCTTTCGTTTGAGTATCAGTCAGGACAGGATCAACAACCGGGCAGCTCGGAAACATCAATCAGTATTCCTATATCAGTATTCCTATATCAGTATTCCTATAGGAGATTATCTTACCTTACTTAATATGACTCTAGTTTTGTAGTTCTAGTTCCTCTAGCTCCTTCTGTGCATTATCCTTCCACCTCTCCGCTAAATAAGAGCATTTCTAAACCGGATATCTAGGCACGGTCTCTAACCAGGGTGCTGATTCCTTTATGAGTGCATAGGTTAGTATACCTTTTCTTCTTCCTGGCCAAGTGACTGATTCCTGGATATAGCTGCTAAGGGCCGAACATATGTGACTTACGGATTAACTAACAGTACACTCAATAGGTTGAACAGGTGTCCCTTGTTCTCTCAGACTGAAGGTGACCTTGTTATTTCAAGGGTTCTCCTACAAACTCGAAACTAGGAGATATTTATAAAGGGAAACTAGGAGTATAAAGGACTCTCTTTTTGTTTACAAGGACTCTCCGGACTCTCTTTTTGTTTACGTTGCTTAGCTTAGTTTTCCATCCTTTCTTTTGTTGAGGGAACACGGATTCTCTTTCACTAAGGGAGGCTTATCTGCAACTAAGGGAACACGTCAGTTATTTCTTTTTAGCAGCTATAACTCTTACTTTTTGAAAAGACTTAGTTACTTTCCGGTAGTGGCTGATGCTCGGTTGGTTTAAGGTAGTGGCTGATGCTCCTAATCAGTAGAAATACATAGGTGGATGAGCGGATAGGATGCATAGCTACCCAACTAGTCTACTATATCTCTGATTTCCTTTGTTAGCCGAGAATCCTTTGATTTAGTTAGGTATGAGCTAGTAGGTATGCCAAGCTATGTCCTTATAGTTCAGTGGCTGCTGTTAGGTTTAGATAATTCTCCAGGTTATCTGCCAATTCTATCATTTTTCTCAGATAGTCAATCAAATATGGATACTCTGAGTTAATAGGCAAAAGGCAAAGCTCGTAAACTGGGAGGTAGAAAGATTCACAAGGATAATTCCAGCAAAACTATCTATTATTTCAAAGGTGGACGTAATCCAGATGTTAGGTGCCCGAACGGGTGGCAGCTAGGAAATGGAAATGTTGATGGGATGAATAGCTTTCCTTTCTTAGTCGGACGGATGAACAGAGAAGATTGCAGCTAGGAGTTAGCTCGTTATCTAGTTTTGTAGCTTTTGTTGCTTGTACGGGATTCTTTTATTTATCCCAATTCCAAGTTAGTAGATACTATGAATAAGGGACACCCTAGCGCTGTTCCTTACTCTTCTCTTCGAGCTAGTCCCTTCGTTCCTTACTCTTTGTTAGTAGCCGATGTTCCTAAGGATTTAGTTACATAGATAGTTTCTCCTGTATTTTCCTTCTTTCTTTTCATTCATGGATTTGTTGAAAGTCACGGGTCAGAAGCTAATGTGCTAGAAGTCTTTCCTGCCATTACTGACTGACATGAATCTAGTTACATCCATCGATCAAAGAAAGGAGGCAAAGCGCAGTTCCTTGAGGGTCCAACAGTTTGTCTTTGTCCCTCTTCGTTATTACTCTCGAAATAAATCCCTCTGCACTTCGCCTAATTTATAAGGGGCCTTTCCTCCCTCTTCACTTTGTTCGAGATATAAATCCCTAAAGTGAAGCGCCCATTTGTGTCCTTCCGGCGTTAGGTTAGTACTTTCTTTGTGCTACTTGGATATAAAAAGTGGACATTTCCTTGCCCAGTTGATAAAAGAGGATGCTTTCCCTTGCTCCTTTCCTATTGATGCCGAGATTAGTTTCTCAACAAAGAAAGAGCATTAGCATTCTGCTTTAATTAGACGATGGAACAACGATTGATTCTCAAGTGGGATAGATAAGTTGCGGTATTCATTTCATAGAAATAAGGGAATACTTCGGTTAGAGCCAGCCAAGGGTCACTCCTTAAGCCAAGGGTATAGCTGGCTGGTAACTCCCTGGTCACTCCTAGCTGGTGACTCCTTTCTGTCTAGCAACTAAGCTAAGACTGACTAGCAGCAATATCCTCAATTGCTTTCCTAACTGGAATTGCCTAATCCTAAGACTAGCAGCAATATCCTATAGGAACAGAAAGATGCCGAACAAACATATAGAAAGTTGTTTCTTTCCTAACTGCCCAGCCCTTAAGGAGGGGTGATGGTACAGAAAATGTTATCTCCCCCTGTATGAGATGAGGTCTATTTCCTCTGAACTTCGTTCGATAACAAAGTACCTCTTCCGAGCATATAGATTTCCTCTTACTCGTTCCTCTTCGTACCTCTCCCTAATGGTCGAGTCACTCCGTACCTAGGGGAATGCAAGCCCAGCCCTAGCGTTAATAAACCTTGGTATGTACTCCCAAGCGTATTATAACCTTGGTATATAATCTCAAGCGGCATCTTTCTTGCCCTTGTCCCAAGCGTTGAGAAACCTTGGTATTTATTATCCCAAGGGCTTCCAGACCTTGGATGGACAAAATGCCCAAGCGAAATTCAAGATAGGGGAAAGCATTCTAAAAGCCCCAGAATAGAACTATGCTTAACACAATGTAATTCTAGTACCAACACGCTTGATGTTAAGAAAAACTCTTGGGATCTTAGAGAAAGAAACCCCCTAATCAACTACAGTGACTGGCATCCCTCCTCACTTCCTCCCTCTTTTATGCGAAATCCCTCCCTCTTCGTTATCACTCGAGACCTTTTTTCCCTCTGCGTTTGGGACCATGGGACCTCCCTCAATTAGACTAATAGATAAGAGAGCATCGGTGCGTACCTTGCAGAATCAAATCCCGAAGAGAGCAGGTGACCCTCATGGTTGACTCTCCCGAAGAGAGCAGGTGACCCTCACTCATGGTTGACTCTCCGTCTTCGAGCAGGTATAGAACTTACCCTACGAACTCAGACCAAGGATCTGATCTATAGTTAGGGGGCTTTACATACCAAACAAAAGGGGGAAAATGATAGCGCAAAAGATGGATGCCTTTCAGTACAAATTTCCTACTAAATGAACTAGCCTAATCGAAAAGGGTGAAAACATAGACTTCTGAGATTTACTCGCATTTTCATTTGATTTGAAACGGTATTCCTTATCATCAACAACCGTAGGCGCCTACCTAAGCCAAGAATGGAGCCCATTAGGTGTAACGAGAGATCAAACCTAAAACTGACTCATTGAAGATAATAGATCGACCGGATCCGGAAATGAAGGAAATGATCCGTCCCTCTTTGTCAACTATAGGCTATTTGCTCGAGCTACTGCTACTATGTCCCTTTCCTTAACAGTCGAGCTCAGGAAAACAGTTGAGCTACTACTCCGTCCCTCTCTAAGGCTAGAACAACTTCGTCCCTCTCCTTTATAGTCGAGTCACTTTGTTTAGTCCCTCTCCGCAATAAATAATAAATCCCTCTTCGAGTCCCTTTCGTCCCTCTCATTTTGTTCGAGCTACTCCGTCCCTCTCCGCTGGTTCTCGTTGTAATCAGACTCAGGCCTAATTAGGCAAAGGGTACTTATGGAAAGCTCACACCCTTGGATGCCCGGCAAGGCGTTGGTATAACTCAAAAGAAAAACCTAAATGGAAAGAGCGAGCAAGGCAAGGAATAAATCAGAGTCACTTCTAAGAGTAATTAGGAGTCCCGATGAACAAACCTATCCTGTAAGTCGAGCATGTAGTAGGGCCAGAAATCAATCCCTCCGCATCTCCATTGACTGGTTGGTATTTTGCATCTCCAGAAAGACCTATTTAATCCTGAAATTAACAACTTTTTTCTGCATCCAGCATAGGGCAAAACCTCACTTTCCCCTCTATAAAGTCGGTAAGAACCCGAAAAAACTAGGAGTTTATCGCTTTCTATCATATATTATGTCATTTGGAAAACGCCTTTCAAACTGTGCGTTAACCCCGTATTTTTCGTTATAAATACGCCTAAAGCCACCTTCTATAAAGAAAGTCACCATATGCTTAACACTTTGAGTTAGTCCACACTTCCCTGTTAAAGAGATTGTCTTTATGCCCCGGATAAGGATAATAAGGTAACGAACCTTGGTTTATCTTAGCTAGGGATTGGGCACCTGGGTTTCTCGTATCGGTTTATCAACGCGCTTGGGTTTGTTTATAATCCAAGGTGAGGAACTAGGGTAGGGCATCATGAGCAAGGTTAGAATACCGAAGTATTGAAAGGTTTATCTTATCTTTGGCAGTTGTTCCATCTCTTGACCAAGGTTTAACAACTAAGGGATGAAAGAACTCGACTAAAAGGAGAGGGATTCTATTCCAAGGTTTATTAACGCTTGGGCTTAAAAAGACCAAGGAAAGAAGACCTTTCGCTTTCGGTTTAGCTTGGGTTTTAGCTGAGGGATTTATTGGAAGAGTAAAACGCTGAGGTCTGAGGATGCTATTCAATCGGGGGTTTGGTTACACAAACAATAAGGAAACTGACTTTGAGAAAGGAGCTAAGCCTCTTTGATTCGGAGACCGGGGAGAAGGAGTAACAACAGATAAGGAAGGTTACTAGATAGAATAAACTGAGCGGGGAAGGAGCGAAACGGCTTATGAAGCTTTCCTATACCTTTCTTTGCTCCTATAAGAAAAGAAATCCCTCCCTCTTTAGGGAGTTTGAGCCTTTTTTCCCTTTCCTATCTGACCTATCTGAGGACTCCATTCCAATTCTTAGGGAAAATAGAACCTAAGCTAAGGTAAGGCACAAAGTTCTTAGGGACTCTCTAAGGCAACTATATCTGAGGACGTAAGTACCTCTACGAGCAACTCTGTAACTAAGGCATTCCTCTTCGAAGCTCTTTCATTCCGACTCCATTCCATAGGCTTTACTATCTGAGGACAAGAAACCATTTATAGGATCAGTGATCACTATAGTTGTTAAGGTGCGCGGGGTTTCGGGGGCAAACACCAAGTCTATGTTGGTGGGGCTATCCTTGCCAATTAGCTCTCCTTAGCAATTTGGTACATGGTTCTCTCAAGCGCTAGATATTGGAGTGTGAGTTTTTCATCGGCTACTGAGGTTGACTAATAGTATATTGCCTCAGTCCAGCTAGTCTTTTTTAGCACCCTCGCTCGGTAGCTTACTTTCGCAAAAGAAGTGAGAATCTCCTTCCAGCCTTACCATGAGCCCATTTTTTCCTAAGACAAGCAAAACCACTTTGTTAACTTTCCTGTGGCTGCGGCTTACAAACGATATTGTCATCGACGAACCCCCACCCGCTGTTACTTAGTTAGAAAGAATCTTAAAGAAAGAAGACGCCTATTATACAATCTAATCTCATACCTTGCTTTTCTGGTCGAGCATTTGTTGGCCCAACCCTATATAGCTACAAAACAGACTCCATAGAAGATAAGTCAAGGTTCGTTAGACCTATGCTTCAAGAATCCTTACCCGTGAAGCCTCTTTCCTCTGGTCGAGCTTTCTTTCTTTATATATTTCCTTACAGTCTTTCTTTCTTCCTCAGGTGAGCAATAAATACCTCTCCCAACAATTCCTAGGTAAAAATGCTCTAGTGGGGCGAGATATTCATAACCTCTTCACTGCTAAGAGCCCTTTTGACCTCTTCTAGAGAATTGGCTCTACCTCATAGGTAGAGGGTTTAGCTTGAGCAATCCTTACCTCAAGTTCTTTCTTGAGATATTCATAACCTCTTTCCTCTGGTCTTTTGCTATTCCGTGTAGCGGAGACCAAATCATGTGCCTATTGCCACTGGCCGGGGTATCCCTAGCGTTGATATTTTTCAATCTAGGAGCCTGTTCTCCTTGAATTTTCCCCTCATAGCGCAGGTACCGCTTTAGTGTAGTAGGAACTAGTCCCTGATTTCTCCATAAAGGCTTTGCTTTATCGTTCGCTCAACACTACTATCCTTGCAACAACTTATTATTTATTATCCTCTACCATCCCTGTTTCCGGATCCAATTAGACCAATCCCTAGCCTTGTTCCCATGAGAACCTCTTAAGAGCTCTCTCAGCTACACCTAATTATCCCTTTGACTCACTAAGATATTAGCTAAGACTATGCATTTGATCGCTCGAGAAACAGCCATTTATCGCATTTTTCCTTGAATCGCTGACCAGATGGGTGGTATAAAGTGTGTTGCCTATAGCCGCATCTTCTCGCCCCATACCTAATCTAAGGAAGGAACTATAGTCGCTTCCGGAAGGATTTGGTCGAATCAGTCCTTTCCTAACACCAAGGAGGTCCTAGGGCCAAGGACAAAATGCCGCTTGGGGATTCTCTCCAAGGTCTAACCAAGGATTCAAAACTTAGGACGGGAGTAGCGTTGGCTTTTCTCAACTACTTTCCTTTTTTTCTGCTACCAGGAGCATTTGATTGTAGGCATCATTTTTGTAGGCAGAGTCTACTCTTCCTTATCAAAACCTGAGAAGGAGTTGGTTGGAAAGTGCCTATTTTTTTTCCTTTCCTAAGACCAAGCTAACTGAATCAGACATCAGTGTGTACCAAGTCAAGCTTTTAGTGGGAATAGTCCTTGTCCCTTTCTATTCGCGAAGCACTGAGTGGTATATATTGGAGTTGTATCTAATTTCTCTCTAGTTCTGTCCTTGAAATGTCGGTTCTTGATGATGTTGAAATCAGTGTGGGCAGGTACGATCTAGACCAATCCACCAGCTGAGCTAATGGGCTTTGTTAGTTAACCTTTAGCTACCATCCAATGCATTCTTGTATGGATAAAGCAAAAAAGAGCTTCGAAATGAATAATAAATTAATAAAAGAAATACATTCTTATAGTTTTTCTCTCTATCCTTGCCTCTTCGAGCATATAGATAACCCCAGTCGAGAACTTCGTACCCCGCCTTACTTAATTAAATAGGGAACTTTCCCCTTTGGTCGAGCCACTCTGCACCTTCGGAAAGGAGTTACCCGCTCAGTTATGTAGGTTATGTAGTTACCCGGGCTAAAAGACAGTACCCGGAACGGAAGCAAATGTTACCTCTATTAGATAAATAAATCCCTCTTCCTTTCAGTCTTTTCACTTTGTCCCTCTTCTAAGTTACTCGAGTATGTTAAAATCCCGGAACTAAGGCACCCTTATTTTAATGTTGTAAGTAAGGGTCACTCTTCGTCCCTAAGGTTTCTCTTAGGATGTTCTAAATCCCTCTTCTAAGTCACTTGAGATATAAATCCCAAGCTCAGATAAACAAGGGATTGGAAAGTAGTTATCCCTCTTCGTTATCACCCTTATTTAATTAAGTATAAGTAATGGACCCTTGGTCCCTCTTCGTTTGACTCTAGCTAGTCTTTATGCCCGGGATAAGGTTACTAGCCTTAGTTAAGGTAACGAACCAAACCCTACTATATGACTCGTATCCCTTCCTACTATATGACTCGTATCCCGGCACTTTTTCTGATACTGACACTGATGCTTTGGCTGATACTGACACGGATGCTGATCCTTTTTCCTCCAACTGGTGCGTGCCCTAGTCGACCAGAATGCGCTACCTTGCAACAGCGGAGACGAGTGTTTGAAGTGGCAGCAGAACAGTTCCGAAGTCGTGAATGAAGGCAAGCGGTAGTGAACCATGGAGAGAGACCCGGCGTAAACGTTCCGTCATTATAGACTGATGAACCCTTTCAATTTGGAGTAGCGGGTGGTGAAGTAGCCCTCTACAAGTCATAGAGTCATCCCTCTCAAGTCATAGAGAAGTTCCTACCTCGCTCTTTGGACCTCTTTCTTTGCTCGAGTAATTAGGAAATCCCTCTTTCTTTACAATTCTTTACAAAACAAAAGAGTGGTCTGTCAACTTGGCTTGTTGTGATAGGAGTAACAACAGATAAGGTAACTTGGCTTGGGTAACTTGGCTTGTTGTGATAGGGGTACTGGCTTTTCATTCCCAGCAAATTGACTTATGAATGCAAATGGACTTATTTAGGGGGCAGGGGTTGACTTATTGACTTAGGAATGCAAATTGACTTAGGAATGGAGGGGAATGGACTTCCTTTCTAGGGGTTGACTTAGGAATTGACTTATTTAGACTTATTTAGGTAGGGGGGTTGACTTAGGAATTGACTTATTTAGGGGTTGACTTAGGAATTGACTTAGGGGTTGACTGCCTTGCCTTCTATTCTCAAAATAGCCCATTTCGTCGAGCTGACGGGAATATATAGGAAAAGGTACCAACAATCTCCTCATGGATTGTAACAATGCCCGGGAGTAACCACAAGGCACCTACACCTAGTAAGACTCCTTGCCCAAGGTAACAACATATAGGTTTTCCCTTTCCGAACTCCCTTTCTTTAGCTTTGTTTGCTCACCTTTCCCTTTATTTGCTCGAAGCTGCTTCTTCCTTTCTTTGCTTGTTTGCTCACCTTTTTCGCTATCTAACTCAATCTGTAATTCCTAAAACCATAGTCCTGTCCTAGCTGCTAAAACAAAGATGAACTGTCAAACTCTCTTTTTGTCCGTAGCTGCCGGTTTTGTTGTTGTTTGTGATATCTAGTAGGTGCTTTCCAGTTTCTAGTAAGAGGGAGGTTTGTTTTGGCTGTCTTTCTCTAGTGATTAGTGGGAAAAGAAAAGCATGCTATGCAATTACGAATAAAATGACCTAAAGAAAGTAGTAAAATGACCTAAAGTAAGTAGTGCTCTTTCAAGTCTGCATTCTCCTTTTCCTTCATTCGAGTCTTATCTTTCCCTCTTATTAATTGATTGGCTGTAAGGTGGAGGTTTCACTTGAGTCACTTTGTCCCTCTTCCTGGCAAGTCGAGATAGTTATCCCTAAGGTCGAGCCCTTACTTAAATATAAATAGGGGTACCTGTCCCTCAAGAAGAGATATAAATAGTTCCTCTCCCGTCCCTAATAGCTTCTATTCTACCAGTTGTGGAATCCGCAGCTTTGGGTAAACGAAACAGAGAAGTAGCCAGCCTTGGGTAAACTTAACAGAGCACTTACTTGGGTTGCTTATTATTCAATAGCTCGAATAGCGTATATAACAGATCGTAAACCAGTTGTTCCATCCTATAAGTCTTAGAGATTAGATTCTGAATCCCCTAGGTCGTTAGAACCCTTGTTTCGCTTGGGATTATATGATTCTATTCCAAGGTCGGTCAGTGGCCCTTATTATTCTATCTAGTTACCAGATTCCTTCGGACGGACAAGGAAGGGCAGTCGCAAACATGCTAACAACTACCTCAGGTTATGGTTATAGCTTCCTGGTAGCCACATCTTACTATATCAGAATTGCTACAATTAACATAGAGCTCGATTCCGATCCATTTCACCCACATAGAAATCCGTTTATGGCTATGGCACCTATGACTTGATTTGATCGTTAGAAAGTGGGCCTTTTACTAGAGAAATAAGTACCTCCTTCTGATATCGATAAAGAATTCATTGGGCACTGAGTCCCTTCGTTCCTAGGTCTACCGAACCAGGGTTTATCAACAAAGAAAGATTGGAACATTCCTTTCTGTCTTTCTCATATTTCTACCCTCTGCACTTAGTTTGAGACCCTTGGGACTCGATAAGAGAGTGACTGACTCGAGTAATATAATAGTCAGAATCTCCTCTTTCTTAGAGTTGTTCGAGTAAGCAAACACCAAAGTAAGTCCCAAATCTAGGAAACAGTCCCAAATCAAGGGATAGGAGTCTAGTCGTCTATCTAGTTACCTCTCCCTTAAGGTCGAGCATTTAGTTACCTTCGGAAAGGGAAAGGTGAGCAAATAAATAAATAAAGGGAAAGTAAGTCCCTCTCCTGGCAAGTCGAGTCCCAAAGTCCCTCTTCGTTGGCACCCTTATTTTAATTAAGTAAAGTAAAGGTCACTCTTCGTCCCAGCAGTCTATCAACGTAAGTAATAAATCCCGGAACGTTAATCACTCGAGATAGTTATCCCTCAGTGCCCACTTCTAGTCCCAAATCAAGGCAAACAGTCCCAAACAAAGCTCCTTCCCCGCTTCGAACAGTTATAGTTTCCTCTTCGTTTCTTTCCGAAGACAGTAAGTCCCTCTGTAGAGCAAAAGCCCTAACTTCCCTCTGTAGAGCCCTTACTTAAATAGGGGTACCTCGGTTAGTTGGAGAAAGTGGCTAGGGTCCCTATCTTTCCCTCTCATTTCAGTAGCTCGGTTTAACTTGTTGAAAGTTGCTACGGGATAAGCAAGCCGGATCAAAACAACGGATTGAATACCCTGGGCTTGACAGTATTTGGATTCATTCCGTCGGTTAGTTTGCTACTTCTCTAGTAAGTAAGAATCGTAGTTCCATCCTCACCTCATAAGCGAGTTGTTCTATCAAGAATACCCTATTTCCGAGTCACTTCATACCTCTTTCTTGAGATATGAATAACCTCTTTGCTCTTTTAATTAACTTATAACCTCTTTTCTTAGAGTTGTTCCCTCCTTGAAGCACTTTAGTTCTGTCTTTCCTTCGAGTCTTATCTTTACTTTAGACTCCAGACTCCCAGTTGTTCCAGTAGCCTTGGGTAAACGAAACAGAGTGGGTAGCTGCTTCTCTAATCATGAAATAGCTTATTGTTCTAGCTTATTGTTCTAGCTTATTGTTATAGTAGCTTCTCGTATATGGAGTTTTCTCGTAAGCTTTGGCAGTTTAAGAATCCTCTGCAGCTAGTTTCTGAATAGCCTCTTTCTTCGAGTTTCTGAATAGAGTTTATGAATCCCTTTAAGCCGAAAGGTAGCTCGATTGAGGAAAGTAGCTAGGAGTTACCCAAGATGCCATGCCCTAGTGTTCCAAACCTAGGACTTTAGCCCTAGCTCCGGGAATACCTAGGTCTTCATGTCCATTGGCTGGCTTGTAAGGTACTAGTTAGCTTCGGAAAGGTTAGTTTATGCTCGACCAACTGGGATTTATTTAAAGAATGCAATGAGTTTGGTAGAGGAGATACCCTTCCTTGGCTAGATTGAATACCGAAGTAAAGTCTTATTAATACCGGGGGTTCTAATACTAACCTCTAAGTCTCGCATTTAGAAACCAGTTGTTCCATCTCGAATAGCCTCTTTCATATTATGACTCGAGTAAGAATACCCACTTATCCCATCCAAGGTTCGAAAACAAAGACAGTACCCGGAAGCTTCACAATCCCTAAGTTTGTTTTGTTTCTTGTTGCTAGGTTTCTCTTGGGTTGGGATGAGGATAGGAAACCACCTAAGTCTTATTTCTATAAAGAAAGTGGGTCGAGCCTGTTTGAATATCCTCTTCACTACGCTCGAGTACCTCGTTCCTCTTCACTACGCTCGAGATCTTAGAACCTCTTCACTACGCTCGAGTACTGCGTCCCTCTTCCGAGCGTATAAATAACCTCTCCCTTTGCTCGAGAACTTCGTACCTCCCCTTACTTAATTAAATAAAGGCAACTCCGTACCTCTCCTTATTAGTCGAGAACTTCCTACCTCTACGAGCAAGTCATAGAGAAATTCCTACCTCTTCCTCTCCCTTTGGTCGAGCATTTAGAAACCCTCTTGGTCGAGCATGTAGTACTTCCTTCGATACCCAAACCAAACAAGAGATAAAGGGACCTTGAAAAGCACAGTTACCGGACAGACCAAACAAGAGATAAAGGGCTTCGATGAAGGGAAAGCACACGAAGTAGCAACTTTCTTATTTAGAAGTAGAAACGATTCTTACTTACGAGAAAAGACGATTCTCTAAAAGAATTATGCCATTCAGTCACAGGGAACCAGAACCAGACCTAAGCGAGAGGTTAGAAGTGACTCTGATTTATTTATATCTGTTCTTGAGGGAGAGTTCTGTCTTTGTTTTCCTGCTTTCTCTTCGGGAGAGACAAGTGAAATAGAGTAGGGAGTTTGCTTGGTCTTCTTTGTAAAACCGGTGAGGGAGAGTTCTGTCTTTCCAACAGGTATGCTGAATATGCTCCAACAGGTATGCTGAATATGCTGAAACATTCGATTTCTTTTTCGAAAAGAATGCATTAGGAAACGAAAACAATAGGATACTCTAAATAGTGGTGCATAAACAGAAGCTCTCTCATGCCCGGTGGTCCCCGATCAACCAACTAGAATAATAGGCACTGTAGTAACTAGAGAAAGAATATAGGAGAAGAACAATGAGATATCTCTGGCTCAAAAAAGGTGTAGGGATGATCAGCCACACTGGGACTGAGACGTCAGCGAGGAAATGGGAAGAGCGGCTTCTAAGAGATTGGGTAACCTAGCACCGGGGGGCGGGACACAGCGAGGTACCTAAAATGACTACGGGAAACCTATAAAAACACTAGAGATCAATTCCTCTTCCTGGCAAGTCTCGAAATCCCTCCCTTAAATCTTCGTTTGAGACGCTTCGCTCCTCTTCCAAATAGTCGAGAAATAAATACCTCTTCACTGCATTCGAGAAATAAATACCTCTCCAAATAGTCGAGAAATCCCTCCCTTAACCTTCTAAAGAGACGCTTTGCTCCTCTTCACTGCTAAGAGCCCAAAGCACCTCTTCCTTTCAGTCGAGTAACGTAGTCCCTAGGGTAGGGCTCAAGGAGACCAAGGACCATGATCCTTTCCTCATTCCTGCCATTCCTTCCAATCAAAAGAAAAGATTAGGTAGGGTGCTGCGCTGCCGGGAAACCATGGAAAATTCCTAGCTTTGTAAAAACTCGAGATAATAGATAATGTAAATGCTTGTGAAGTCGTAACAAGGGGAAGAAGAGCAAGAACATCGGATTGCTTGGTCGTGTCCCACCCTAAAGAACCATGATAGAACCGGATGCTTAAGAAGCTAAGAAAAACCAAGCTATAGACGCTAGAACATGAGGACTCTATCACTCAAATTACAACTCGCTACAAGAATGCATTGGATGGATGCCCGGGATAAGCAAGGTCAAGGCCTGAAAAACGAATCTAATGGGTCTGCTTTCATTACTGAAATTGTTCGGGAGACATGGTACGGATTCAGGGATTTCACTTAGAGCCTTTCAATGCATTAAAAAACCTTGGGATAAAAACCTTTAGCTTTATGCCCCTAGTCTCTCCTTGGGAAAACAGTCGAATGCAACATGAGTTTCTTTTTGATTTGTTTTCCTAGCTGACTATTGATCTCAACAAAGAAGTTTCTCAACAAAGACGAGAGAATGCTTCTTACTTACGTATAGCTACTTTCCTAAATATCCAGACTAGATAAGTTAGAAGTAGCAGATAAAAACGATTCTTACTTACGTAATTATAAGTAGCAAACAAAAGAAAGAGAAAGAAACCTAGCGACTGACTGTATTTGCTTACTCTCAAACCGAGGGTGCCAAACCCTATCCTATCAATCCTTTGTTCGTTACCTCCTCCCTCTCCTTACGCATTTAGAAACCCTAAGCGTTGGTCGAGCCCTTCTGAAATCAACTCCTTCACTCCTAACAGCCCTAGTGTTGTCAAGGAAAGGCGAGTTACCAGATCATCAATACAATCACAAAAACAGGGAGGTGTTACCTAACTCAAAGTGTGTTGCATATGTTTCCTTTCTTGATTTCCTTTCCTAACTGCCTTTTTTTAACCAAAAATACGGGGTTAATGCACTGTTTATTCTACTCTTTCAAAAGTACGTTATATAAGATATTTAGTGAAAACCATAGCAAAAAGTAGGGTGATGACTTACTTTATAGAAGGGAAAGTAAGATCAGGCCCTATGTAAAACGCAAGAAAAAGAGGATAATTGACAGTTCCTTATTCTTGTTTCTAGGATTGAGCGATACGTGAATAAAGTACATACCCCAAGCTGGATTTACGCACCCGGACACCCAGATCCCAGGTAGCTATAGCTGTGTTTCAGGTCATTCAATCTACTGAACTCCCTTTCGCTTTGTTTGGGACTGTCTTCTATAATAAATCCTATCGTAGCTCGAAGCTATACCTTATCTCTTTCCTCATCGCTATATGCTCGAGTAATAAATTCCCGATGAACAAACCTCTCCTCTCCCAAAGGTCGATAGATAACTGTCCCCTCTACTTAACAGAAGAAATATAATAAACCGTTGGTCTTGCTCTGGATTTACTGTAGAGCTACTTGTGATTAATCCCTCTCCAGTAAGTGTAAGTTCCAATGATGGATGGGGGGTAAACTGAGCCCCTTGGGTTGCTTAACAGGGCTAAAGGGTTAGTGATTCTGCTTATTCTGATTGGGTTAGTGATTCTGCTTATTCTGATCGGCAATTCAATAGCTTCTATAAGTCGAGCTACTACATCTGCTATCTGCTCTGCTAAGAAAGCTAGTTACCTTCTTCTTTACGCAAGATTGAGGATAGTTGCTAGGAGTTTTCCTTCTTGGGTAGCTAGTTCCTGTTGCTAGTTCGGAAAGACAGAAAGAAAGGAAGAACTCGAAGAGGAAAGCCTATGGTTCGGTTCTATTGACAGCGTACTAAGCCTACAGTTGCCGAAAGCGAAAGCCCAAGTGTTGATAAACCTCTTCACTGCGTTCGAGTAACTTCGTTCCTTGGTTCGTGAGACGTTACCTAGAAAAAGATTCTGTAGGTTCTAAAGACGTTAGTTAATTAACCTTGGTCTCTTTGAGCCCTAGGGATTTATTACTCGAGCATAGCGAAGAGGGGCAAAGGGACTCGTAAGAGGGCCAGCGGTCTCTTAGAAGTGCAGAGGAATTTATTACTCAAACGAAGTGCAGAGGGATTTATAGCTCGACTAACAGGAGAGGGACAAAGGGACTCGACTGTTAAGGAGAGGGATTGATTTCTCGACTAACAGGAGAGGGCCTTAGGTCTCAAACGAAGTGCAGAGGGACTGACTTTCGTTGTTTAGAAACAAGGGTTCGTTACCTTCATCATTCTCTGGAAAGGCTAGTTCATCGTAACAATCTGAAATAATATGCAACTGTTGAATCCTTTTGTTTTGATTTCCTAGCTGATTGATTTGTTTTCCTTACTTAAATAGACTCTTCGAGATAAGACGATTGATTCATTTAGGAAGTAGCGTAGCATAGAGATAAGACGATTGATTCATTTAGGAAGTAGCATATTTCTCCATAAACAAAAGAGAGTATGGAACAACTGCCAAACAAAGATAAGACTCGAAGGAAAGAAAGAGGGTTTGCTTACTCGACTAGAGGGAGAGGAGGGTAGTACCTTAGGAATTGAATTCATATAAATAAGACTGAGGTTACAAATCCTGGGTCAAAATGTACAAGCTAAGAAAGCGAAAGGGACCCTCCTTGGTCAATAAGAGTGTCAAGGGACATAGTAGCTCGAATAGAAGCAATTGCAGAAGCTATTTCTATATTAGCTATTTAATTGCCGAATAGAATTATAGAAGCTATAAGCGATTGAGAAACCTTAGAATACTTCGGTTAGAAATGCTTTGTTTTGATCAATAGGACACTGGGCTGGCATCAACTTTCCTCTTCTAAGTCACCTTTATTTTATTTAATTAAGTAAGGGCTTAGGAAATCCTCAAAAGAAACTAACCATGGGACTGTCTTTCAAAAGAAACCGATTGAAACAAAAGCAACCGATGGGATAAGATAAACCGATAAACCGATACGATAACCCTTGCCCTTGGAATAGAATCCCTTAGTTGTTTTACCTTGGTCTTTACTTTATGCCCTATCTCTGGAATTTCTCTCTAGGAATTTTTTGCTCGAATGAAATGAGAGGGCCACTGACCTATTTTATCAGAGAATTTGTAAGGTTTTGGCCTATGCCAGCAGGAACTTTCTTATCTTATTTAATAGAAACCGAGCGGGACTTACTTTGTTTATTGAGAAACAAGGGTTCTAACGACCTATCTCTCGTAATCCCAAGCGTTGAGAAACTTGAGACCTAGGGTAGGGGATTGGATTCTCTCCTTGGTAAGGATAGCGTTGGGAAAGAATTGATACCAGACAGAGAAAAGGAATGACTATAGGCACTGGGTTTGAGCCCTTTCTTAGCATTGCAAGCTTCATATCATAAGCGAAGGTAACTAGCCTTTCCGAAGCGGAGGTACTTACTGTTTCCTCTACTCTAACCGAGCTACTACTGTCTTTCCTCTCCTGTAGAGCTACTGTAGTTCTTAAGAGTCAGAGTGCAGCTTACCTTATTATTCTCTGTGGTTACCTTGATCCGCTCATCAATACAATCAGAAATACAGTCAAATGCAACATTACAAAAAAGGGTGTGTCAAAACAGCCCTTAAGGAGTGGTTGAGATGTCTTATTAGACGAGATAAGTAGCAACAATCCCCATAAATAAACAAAAGGGAACCTGTTCACGTAAGGGTGGGTGCTCGTAAGGGTGCTCCTTGGTCAAGAGGTGTCCAAGCGTTTTTAAACCTTGGGAACCTGTTTACTTGTCTTGTAGGGAAAGAAAGGCTTGTTACCTTAGGAAAGGGAGTTGGGTATGCTTGTCTTGTAGGGAAAGGTTTGCTTGTTACCTTATTATTCTATCTAGGTGCCTTCTTTTCTTCTTATCCCGGGCATTTTAACAATCTCTTTAACCGTAATATGCACTCCATTTCATTGCCTTAATAAGATAAGCTATGGAATTGCCTTAATGAAGCGCAATAAGCTATTTCATGAGGGACAAAGTGACTCAAGCATATAGCGAAGAGGGACAAAGTGACTCAAGCATATAGCGAAGAGGGACAAAGTGACTCAAGCATATAGCGAAGAGGGACTGTCTGTCTTTGTTTTCCTATTAGATAGATTAGATAGCTACTTGAAACAAAAGAAATCTTGCGTAAAGAAGAAGGGGATTCAGAAACTCAACAAACCTAGGTACCCCTATTTAAGTAAGGGCTCGAGTTCCACGAAGAGGTTATAAATATGCGATAAGAGGGATTTATAACAGTAGTTGCCTTACTGCTGGGACGGAGTTGCTTTTGCTCGTAAGAGGGAAAACAAATAGCTCGTAAGAGGGAAAAGAGAAACACATGGGTGAACGGCACCCTTGTTTCGTTTCTCAACGCTTGGGATTGAACAAATCTGACTCTCTGAAAGAGGGATATGTAGAGGGGTGTAGTTGCTCGACTAACAGGTATTTATGACTCTTAGTTAGGAGGGCTACGGTATGAATAGAAAGAAATACTGTTGTTATTGTTAAACCTTGGCTTGATAGGTTACTCTAACCGAGCGACTGAAATGGGTTGGTTTACTTCAAGAAATACCTCATACCTGCCTGTTGGTTTAGGCAATTACTTCCATAAATACTTCTAGCAGGGCACGAGAACTCTACCTATCTCGGGTTTGGTTCGTTACCTTCCTTCGAGCAAAAGGCTAGTAACCTTATCGTAACAATCAGAAATACAGGGAGACTTACTTAACAAAACAAGGCCTAACAAAACAAGGAAAGGTGTTTCCTAACTGCCCATCATCCGAATGTTTCCTAACTGGGCTTGGGCTTTTAGAATGCTTTCCAGACTAGTAGAGCAGTAGCAGAGAAAAGAAAGAGAAAGAAACCGAGGGATTTATATCTCTAGAGAGGGATTTATAACTCAAACGAAGTGCAGAGGGATTTATTACTCTTTTATCAGAAAGAGGGAAGAGCCTTCTTTGCTCGCGAGAGGGATGCCAATTGCTCGACTATTTGGAGAGGGATTTATATCTCGACTAAAAGGAGAGGGACAGCGGTCTCGACTAAAAGGAGAGGGATTTATTAGAAGAGTTCCACGAAGTAGAAGAGTTATTAGAAGAGTTGTTAGAAGAGGGATTGTCTTTGTTTTATAACCTTGGACAAAACGGATAGATAAGTCTCTGGGGTATTCTTACCTTTTTAAGCCCTTTAGCATCTAGCCCTTGGAAACAAAACCCTAGCGTTGTCAAACCTTGGATTTCCTAATGACTCTCTTCTAGGATCAGCTGACCTTGGGTACTCGCCTAGCTAGAATACGAAGCAGCTTTGATTTGCCTGGTGGAAGGAGGGATAGAGAAACTCTTACTTAGGCTCAGTAACGGGATGGAAAATATCTCTTGCAGCTAATGGAGCTCCCCTGACAAAGAAGGAAACGCATCCCAGAGGTTGGATGTTCGCTGAGAGGTCTTGACTTTCAAGTTTCTCTACCAAGCCAGACAAAGAAAACATCGGAACAGCTAGTGCCCGGATACGAACTGCCAGCATAGAGAATTTGAAACAAAGAGATCTGAGGAAGAAGTCCCCGGATGCCTGTCAAAAGAAAAACCAGAGAAAGAGGGTATAAAAATGCTATTAGGGACGTATTCGAACCCCCGGTATGCATTAAAATAAGACTTAGGTTAGTTATATCTCTTAGCAGTGAAGAGGGATTTATTACTTACGTTGAGAAACTGCTGGTGCAACGGTCCCTTACAACATTAAATAAGGGTGCAACTTTCAGGTTAGAAATCCGTTGTTTTTATCCTGCTTACAGACCAAGGTGAGGACACACTTGGGGAGGATTCTCAACGCTTGGGATTTATTGCTCGACTTACAGGAGAGGTCTCACGAACCAAGGAGATTATCCCCTACCCTGCTCGAGTAAAGTGAGAGGGATTTATTACTCAGAGGTCTCAAGATCCCTTGTTTCTATTAGCTTGGGTTGCTTATTGAAATAGATTATATAATATGGGCTATTTGGCTTATTGAAATAGCTAATATAACAGATCGTAAGCGAGTTCCCTTCTTCTTTCTTTTGTTGGAGATTGTTTCAAGCAAGGAAAACTACTAATAAAGTGCAGTTAAGAAACCACTTGAAGTTAGGTAACTTATTGCTGTTTTTTGGTAGCATGCCCGGGATCTAGATAGACAAGAAACCTACAAGCATACCCGAGGTAGAGGTATTTATTTCAGTAATTGCCTGAGGAAGTGAAGTAAACCAACCCATTTTCCCTAGTTGCCTTTCAGAGAGTTGTGGAATGCCCTCTTTCTGAGAGTGACTCGAGCCCTCTTTCCTTCCCTTCGAGTTGTTCCCTCTCCATCCTAGAAGTAGCAAAGGGCAAGTAAACAGAGTGGATCGGCAATCTAGAAGAAACTATCGAATCGAATGAAATCACTTAGATAGATCAATAGCTTGGGGATTCTGAGGAGTAAGCCAACTCAACTAACACCTTGCTTCTGTTCCGAAGGATAGGAAAACGTTGAGGATAGGAAAACGTTGACAGTTGCTCGGTTAGAGGAAAGTAGCTACTAGCCCCCTTACTATATTCGAAAAACAAAGGAAAGTCAACAAGGAAAGAGTTGTCTTATTTCTATTTTAAGGAGTTGTATTCTTTATATTGCTTCCGTGGGTTCGAATCCCTATCCATCCTCTCTTTCTTCGAGTTGTTCCAACCCTCAATACCCTTACTTAGAGCATATTAGTGAGCTTTGGTAACAAGCCTTTCGCTTTGTTTGCTCACCCCAACACTCCACTCGTTCCACTCATTCTGTCAATTCAATCGCTTAGATAATATGGGCGAAATAGATATGGGCTTATAGCTTCATAGAGTCGAGCTAGAAGTAAGCTCGTTCCGTTCCCTTCTTCGCAAGATTGAGGAAAGGAGTTCCCAGGGAGTTACCAGCTAGTAGTTTAGTTCCCCTTGGCTAGCTAGTTTTGAGTTACCGTTACCCTTGGAGAGAATCCCCTAGGTAGAACCTTGGCTCGTTTTGAGTTTAGGAAAGAAACCAGTTTATAGAAACAAGTTTATGTATGTTCGGCTGCATTAAGAAACAAGTTTATGTTCGTCCCTTGGTTTAACAACGGATTGCATCTTTGTCTTATTTCGATTCTGTCCGTGGGTTCGAAAGTAAGGAAGTAAGTCAGTAGCGAGGAAGGTTTCTAAGTCTCTAAGTCAGTCAGTAGCGTTGTAAGTCCCTTGCTTGCTCGGTGTGAGGGATGAAAGAACTCGACTTGCCAGGAGAGGGATGAAAGAACTCGACTTGCCAGGAGAGGGATGACTCTTCTTTCTCCCTTGCTCGGTATGAGGAAAGTGGGTGGCTATGCTCTACAGGTTTCTTTCTTTGTTTCTTTCTTATGTCGAATCGTCGTCTATTATCTGCTACTTATCTCTCTGAGTATTCTATCTTCTAACTTATAAGAGAAGATTAGCTCTTGAGTCTTTTCAAGCAAGGAAAACCATGGTGTCAAAAGTGCTGTTAGGAAACCACTTGAAGTTCGGATGCACAGAGCTCTATTTCTGATTGGATGGATGCCCGGGCATTGAGAAGCAAGGAAATCGAAACCAAAGAAAGACCTTGTTATGCTGAATTATGCTGTTTTTCCGGATTGTATTGAAGGGTCACTAGAAGGAGCAAAGCGGCTTCTGAAGTTCTCGACCATTAGGGGAACTCGCCTTTATTTAATTAAGCCGGGTATTGTTGACTCAACTAGTTGGAGAGGTATTGATTTCTCGCCCTTTACTTAAATAGGGGTAAATCTTTCCCTTTATTTAATTAAGTAAGGGTGACAACTTAGAGGTCAAATGGTCTCAAACTATGTTCAGAGGGATGCCAATCTCTTTAGAAATGAAGAGGGAAAAATGGTTGAAGTTGAAAAACCTTAGGGATAACTATCTCGACTAAAAGGTTCCGGGAAGTTAGGGCTTTAGAAGTGAAGAGGTCTGCCAGGGCCATATTTAATTAAGTAAGGCTCCCGTGAAGAGGTTATTTATATCTCGAACGAAGTGAAGAGGAGCGCACTCCCTTTCGCTTTGTTTGCCCTGCCCTGGCAAGTCGAGCAAACCCCTCTCTTCCGCTAGCATGAATTAGCTTCTTCCAAATCAATCCCTTGACTTTTCTCAGTCAGACGATTCAGTTTCGGGTTCCGGCCATTGGAAAGATCCCGGAAGATTCATTCTTTCGGAGACGGACATAATTGCCTGGTCTTTTCGGCTTATTTGGCACCTTCTCTTGATCGAGCTGACAGAAATAGGACAGCGGAAGGGACAGATGTCTTTTTGTTTTGCTTGAAAGAGTAGGTAGGTCAAACCTCAGTATTTCAATGAATACCTAAGGAAAGAATTGACATTCAAACGCAGAAAGAAAGTCCTACGAGGCCTTGGTCAGATCATTCTGAAGGAGATGTGCTGCTCCACTCGGGTTCCATGTATTCCATCCTTTTCTATGGATCCTCGAATTTGGATCGATCCAGTCAATCAATCTGGATTTAGTTGTGCATGGATGTCTCGAGAAGGTGGAATGAAACCATTCTGCCCTCTCGGCTCAGGGAACTATGTTCGCATGGGACGGAGTCTCCGTTCTATGGGGAGGTGCTTCGTAGTGACCGAGGGGTTTCAACGCTTAGGTTGAAAGACCAGAACCAAATCCAAATGGTTCAGCGAGAAGCTCTTTACCAAGAGTATATGGATCTTTCTAGGAGAGTGGAATTTATCCAAGCTGAAAATGACTCTCTTCGATCGCTCATTTATTAGCATTTTCCCTCTTCTTCGGATGTCGATCAATCACAATAAGAGTCTGCTTTTTCATTGTCTGCTTTTTTGCTTGTCCGATGGCAGTGGAAATTATGTATCTACTTATAGTCCTTTTGCCCCTGCTCGGTAGTTCGGTAGCAGGTTTTTTCGGACGTTTTCTAGGAGCTACAGGAAGCG
>JAYMTP010000395.1:0-7500 GCA_036897365.1 Geranium brycei | reverse complement strand
AGGAATGCCTCGAATACTCAGGAAGTAAAGGCCGCACCCATTGGTTGGACCAATGGTGCATCCAAGACAGGAGGGAAAGAATCACAGCCTTACAATGTTATTGCCATCGGGAGTCAAGATCGCACTATGACTGTATGGACAACGGCAAGTCCTCGTCCTCTTTTTGTGGCCAAGCACTTCTTTTCTCAAAGTGTTGTTGATTTGTCATGGTAAGTTTGTTCAACCTTAATGGTGTCTTTCATTTTAGGGAAAAGTACAGATAAATACACCCAACTATACACCTTTTCCACTCTGCTACACCTAACTAAAATTTGGGTCATTCAGATACACCGAAAAAATCAAATTTCAAATCAATTTTTTTTACCCAAGGGCATTTTCGTCTTTTCACTTTCAAAATTAACATGTGGGAATATATGAAACATGAGTGTATATGAATGGCCCAAATCTCACTTAAGTGTAGCTAAGCAAAAAAAGGTGTATAGTTGGGTGTATTTACATGTACTCTTCCCTTCATTTTATTCCCTTCATGATATTCTTACTCCTCGTTCGTGCCTTTTATTTCGTTCCTTCTGGATACAGGAGTCCTGATGGATATTCACTTTTTGCTTGCTCCTTGGATGGTACTGTTGCCACCTTCCATTTTGAGGAGAAAGAACTTGGGTACAGGCTAAGCGAAGTTGAGCTGGATGAGTTAAAGAAAAGTCGGTACGGTGATGTCAGAGGTAGACAGGCAAACTTAATTGAAAGTCCAGCGCAGTTGTTGCTTGAAGCAGCTTCAACTAAGCAAGCCCCAAGCAAAAAGGTGGTTCCAGATGCTCAGCAAAATCAAGCACCTAAAAAATCATCCGTTGACTTGGCAGTTACTGTAAAGACTTCTGAGACGAAAGCGGACAATGAGAATGAGAAGAAGAGTGTAGTTCCGACTGGTGATGATTTAGCAAAGATGCCGACTTCTTCCCGGATATCGAGCCCCGTGAAGCAAAGAGAATATAGGCGCCCCGACGGGAGAAAGAGGATTATTCCAGAAGCCGTTGGCGCTCAGAGTCAGACTCCCGACTTTCCTCTAACGTCGTCTGATCAGAGAAAGGATGATAATGGCGTGCTGCCTGTTGATGGTGGTATTAGAGAAGGTTCTATCAGGGGAAAATTGGGGAAAAGCTCTGATATGAAGGATCGCGCTGGGGTAACTGCTAGAGCAACCATTGCCGAGAGCCTGGTTATTGAGAAGGTCCCAGTCTCAGCCGACCGAGATAGCAGCATCAACGTGGAGCAGTCGGGTAGGGAAGCTTCTAGTTCTTTGGCTGCTTGTGGCAATGCTCTTTCTATCAGAGTTTTTGATAAAAAAGGTGGAGAAGACACTGTAGCTGTTTGCTTAGAAGCTCGTCCCAGGGAACGCGCTGTGAATGACATTGTTGGCATGGGAAATACGTTTTTGATGAAAGAAACAGAAATTTCTTGCAAAAGAGGGGATGCAACTTTATGGTCAGATAGGATCTCAGGGAAAGTTACTGTTTTAGCAGGAAACACTAACTTCTGGGCTGTCGGGTGCGAGGATGGATCCCTGCAGGTAATAAATTTAACACCTTACCATATGCTACAATACATTAATTCCAGGACTTATATAAATTGAACAACCGTGTTTACCCTCTGCATCTTCTAGTATCATTGACATTCTTGCGGGTTTTATAGTATAGGCATGTATAATCTTACATTCTTCATGGTTAAAGAACTTTTTCCCTTTTCTTTTTTGTGATATTTGTTGAAAGCTTCTCGTAATGTAATTTTTTCTCTCTTGAACTAAAACGCCTGCACCAGAGTAAATATTATGTTTTATCCTAGCCCGATGAAGCATCTGATGTATAAATCCACATTATGCATGCAAGAAATTTTAGTTAGTTAGTTAGTTAGTTTAAGGCAACTTATAGGCTAGGTTGACGGATGACACTAAAAATCTAACTATTCATCATAAACATTTGGAACCTTAACAGCGCATAATATTGTTAAAAACGGAAAACCTAACTTCAGAATCTGTTACTGAAATAAGGGTCTGGCGTAATTTTAGGTCATTGAAACTTTACCATTTAGTTACATTGAAAATGGACACATGCTAGTTTTTGCTCATTAGTATACTGTTTGGCCTTGAGAAGGTTTATACAAAGTGTGGAAGGCGTGCTATGCCAACTATGATGATGGGATCTGCTGCAACATTTATAGACTGCGATGAATGTTGGAAGTTGTTGCTCGTCACAAGGAAGGGATCCTTTTATGTATGGGATCTATTCAATCGTAGCTGTATAGTTCGCGATTCATTGGCCTCGCTAATTAGTTTGGATCTCAACTCACCTGCCAAAGATGCAGGTAAATTCATCACTCTAATACCTTGATTTAAATGGTAGGCCGGCCGCGGGTTTGGATTCTATGCTATTCTCACGAGAAGTGCACCTTTGAACTGAGCGATTGTGTTCTGATCATTCATTTACAGGCACGATCAAAGTTATATCCGTGAAGCTATCAAAATCTGGTTCTCCTCTTGTTGTCTTGGCCACTCGCCATGCCTTCCTCTTCGACATGAGTCTCATGTGTTGGCTGAGAGTTGCCGATGACTGCTTCCCCGCATCAAATTTTGCGAGTTCTTGGAATTTGGGTTCGATTCAGAGTGGTGAGCTGGCGGCATTGCAAGTAGATGTTCGGAAGTATTTGGCCAGAAAGCCTGGTTGGAGCAGGTTCGCACTCATCTTAGTAGCATTTTATAATTTCCTTTTCCGGAACCTAACTTGTACATTATTCGTCAATTTTGGAACCTCTATATTAATTAGTTTTTAAACTATTGGGCGAGTGGAAAACTGTTTAGACAGATTGTGTGTGTGTGTAGCAAGATTCTCATGATAAACATCTGAAATTTGCTCGAAAAGTTTCCCGATCATCCCTAGTTATTGATATTTTCTTCTAGTGGCCATATTATTTAGCATATCTTTCCTAGTTTTAATTAATGTGTGGCTATTTTGTGATGTTCACTGTGTATAGGGTAACCGATGATGGAGTTCAAACACGTGCACACTTGGAAGCTCAGTTGGCATCCTCACTAGCTTTAAAGTCAGCTAATGAATATCGCCAGTGCCTCTTGTCTTATGTGCGGTATTTAGCAAGGCAAGTTTTCTCTCTCCATTGTTCTTTCAAGTGCATGTCTTGGGAGTTTCTTGTTTTCCGAGCGTAATTATATCATATTGCTTTTTGTAATGCTTCAGTGTTCCAAAAATTCCCGACTAAGCCAATTAGTCCCCATAGGCCTTTTCCTCCCGACTAATGCATAACGAGATAAAATTTCCCTCAGTAGTCTTCTGTTGCTTATCCATTTCTTTTGACAAGCAGAATGATTTTATTTATTATTTATGTATTACTCATAATATGCGATGAAAGTGCAGAGAAGCTGATGAGTCCCGTTTACGCGAAGTTTGCGAGAGCTTTCTTGGACCTCCGACAGGGATGGCTGACTCGAAAAACCCGGTGTGGGATCCTTGTGTACTCGTAAGGCCCTCAATGCAAAATAAATATGAATTACATAATTCAAACTTTGTGGTTATTTTTTTGAGAAAATTGCAAAAAGGAGCCCTATTACATGACACTCTTGCAAAAAGGTGCTGTGTTTTCCATTTTTGCAAAATGTTATGTATTTTTATAAAAATGATGAAATTACCCCTGAAACTAAATATCATTTAAAAAAAATAAGTATTTTAAAATTTTGTTTTACTATTCTTAAACTTATGTGATAAGTCTTAATTCTTAATTTCTACGGGAAATCTCTGCCACTAAACCCACAACCTTTGGTAACTGGTTGGTGAATTTTGTCTACAGGGATTGAGAAAACACAAACTCCTGAGAGACGATATTCTTCCATCGATAGCGTCAAATAGGAAAGTGCAGCGCTTGCTTAACGAGTTTATGGATCTCCTATCCGAGTACGATATCAACATTGACCAAAATAACCCTACACCATCAATTGATAAAATGGACGTAGTAGAACCGCCACCAGCAGCAGCAGCAGCAGTAACAGCAACGACAACAGAATCCGATCCCCCGGCCGCTAAAGATCAAGTGAACCAGGCGGAGGAAGCGAGCCCCGTTCAGCCAGTACCCGAACAAGTGACAGCCGATCCAATGGTCACCGATGATGATAAAGTGGAGCAGGCAGGACCCGTTCAGCCAGTGACAACAACTGATCCAATGGTCACCGATGAGCCAGCCAAAGGCGTTACAGGCCCATGAAATTAAGTACCAGTTCGTTCATATGTCATCCATTGCATTTGCGTTTGCTTTAAGCCGATGAAGATGTGCACATTTTCTTTTAACAGTTTCGTGACCTTGAGCTTCTCGTCGTGTATGTTTCGCTTGAGCTCATGCCTGTGTAACGTTAGAACCGACATGAATTGCCCCGGAATTTTGAATTTTTTGCACCCCACCGTATGTGGATTTTAAGCTTGTTTTTCCTATTACAAGCTTCCATGATGAATAGTGGATTGATCACTTCATAAATACAGCCCCCAACCCCATCGTCGCTCCGACAAATTCAGATCTGAAACCCTAAACACTGCAATTTCAGTGACTCACAGAATTTTGGAAACCCTAAGGCAATTGCTGCCCGTCACCTATGCCACCAATCAGTACGAGACACGTAAAAAATGAGATTTAATTATTTCTTTCCTAAGGCAATTTGGTGAGATTTATTTCTATTTCTAGAATTTAATTATTTTATCGATGGTCACTAAAGGGTAAGAACTGGAGTGGGGTGGAGATTGAGACGGCTTGTCTGCTGGTGGTGAACCAAGCCCAGCAAGGAAAACACAAAAAAAAACATGTTTGGGGTATCATCTATGACTGCAGGCGTTTTCTCCCAGCTCACGGGTTTAATGTCTTTTTATCTTATGCTCGTAGATCTTGTAATAAAGTGGCTCACGAATTGGCCAAGTTTGCGTTAATTAACAGTAGCTGAGACTATGGTGAGGGGTCTGTCCCGCCAACTGTAACTTCAGCTGTCCGGCTTGATGTCGGGTTAGTTGCTACTTACTAAATAAAATTCGCTGTTACCTTCAAAAATAGGAGCTCATACTATTGTATTTGGTAAGATCAAAAACAAGTGTTTCTTCTAATTTATTTATCCCAAAACAACTAAAGCTCACTCTTTGTGAATTGTGTATGAATTTTTAGATTCAATCCAAAAGATTAAATTGGTGACAAGATCAAATAAAATGTTTAGTTCATTCCATACAAAAAAATTTCTCAAACATCTTAAACCGATGACAAGATAATGAAGTGTGTGAGAGACCAAATTCAAGCATTGTAAAATTCCAACAAAAACTAATGAGCAAGTCTCGGGCTCTTTTCATGTGTTTCACCAAACCAACATTCATTTAGTCATTCCATTCCATAGACATGATACTCATAACTGAACATAACCAATTAATCTCTTTTCGATTAAGTTATTTTGGGGAACCGTGTTATCGATTCTTTTAACCAAATTGTCAGCATCCGAAGGAAAAACTCCTTTATCATACATATCAGTGTGAGCTCCTTACCACTTGACCCAACTTATGTCAGTAGAGATCACAACATATATTTAGCAACTTCGCACTTTAATATCTGTATTATTATTTTTTTAAAAATTAAAAGTGAAATATTATCATTAGTAATTTGAGGATCAAATACCTCAAAGACCATCACATTCCGGTAGTCGGACTTTCCTTGAAATAAGATTTCTTCAACCTTTTAAGGAGTGAGCTTCTCCTACAAATCCAAATACAACCCCTCATTTAGTTCATAAGATATAAATAAAGTGATAAATCCAAGGTTCTAAAACTCGGGATTAGCCAAAACTTGTTGAGAAGACAAATAGGAAGTTTTCAGAAACGTGCATAACTAGTTTTATATTAAATATATAACATCCATCCAACAAACTCAGCTCAACCTATAGAATAATTACTAACCCACCCCTAATTTCTACCATCTCCACTTGACGCAGGAGGACTCAAATCCTGACTGAGGCCAGAAGAGAAGTGTCCTGAACCACTTTGCCATAGCTGCTCACAACACATCTATATTAATAACAAACACAACAATATTTTAATAAAATAAGATGGTTATAGACAACTTAAAACAAAAATAACACAAAACAAGTTCAAACTTGATAAACATAAATAACAAGTTGAAACACAAGTCTATTTTGAATACTAAAGTGAAAACTCAGTCAAACTCAGGTATAAGTGAGCATACCCGAAATACCTAGTGTGGTTAGTTTGCATCGGCTATAAGTGAACATAGCCAACATACGTACTATTGGTAAAAATTGTAACCGTTGGGGGTCAACCATCTTAGTTGATGCACTATGACCAATGTGTGTCGGCTATAAGTATCGTAAAAATTATGACTGTTGGGGTCAACGATCTTAGCCGGTGCACTATGACCAATGTGCGTCGACAGGTGGTGGTCAAAATGATGATCGCTGGTCGTACGAAATATGACCGTTGCCTAAGCACATTCCCGACGAGACATCATATAGTGCTTTAACTATTGTGAACACGTTGACCATTGACCAAATGCTATTGGCCTTGACTAAAGATCAATAGCCGATGCACTGGGAAATGTGCCGTCAGGAGTGCTATTGCATTGATCGTTGACTGAAATCCTTTGACCGCTCTATTATAGCGAACACATATGTGTTACGTGTGTCAGCTAAGGTATACTTTACATGACACACACCATTACACATAGGGTATAATATACCATAACCGACGCAGGCTATTGTCTTATTATCAGAAGCCCAATCCACCTAAAAGCTCAAGCTGATAGGTAGAGGCCCAGATTGTTATATAAACTGGTGGATAGATTCACATCTTTCAAATATAGGACACCAACACCCCCAATAATGAGATTTCGAGGTGATCATGACAACAATTTAAACTTGAGTGTTGCTATATTAGAAAACCAAAATTTTAAATGTATGATTGATACGTCGTTTTCCCTATATTCAATAGGATGGGCACACATGTCTAATGCAGGACCGATTAAGTAATTAGTACACTACTCTCTCCCAATGGATTCCCAACCTTACTCTCTTCATGTAACATGTATATATAACACATTTTTATTACCACTACTATATATATTATTAACATATAACACCAACAATGGATATAGGTTCACGTTCTAATCCTAGTTTTGAATATTGTCCTAACATAGACAAATATATTCATGAATAATGTCCTAACACACGTCAAACATCTTCCAAACTCTCTGCAGCTACTAATACTAACATTGAAATAGACGTATATCATAATGTAATTATAACACTTTGTTACACTTAACAATCGCGAAATAACACTTTCATACTCTAACTATTTTTCTCTCTTTTTTAGTATTGACAATTTTTTTGTGACAACCTACCTATAAAATGCCTAAAATACCCCTAGATTAAAGAATCATAATTGAATTGGTTCAATTTTGTTTAAA
>JAYMTP010000394.1:0-35041 GCA_036897365.1 Geranium brycei | reverse complement strand
GGCGAAGGAGCTCAAGGGGGGCGGGATCACGGTGAACTGCGTGGCCCCCGGGCCGGTGGCGACGGAGCTGTTCTTCGCCGGGAAGACGGAGGAGATGATCGGGAGGATAGTCGGCGCGTGCCCCATGGGTCGGTTGGGCGAGCCGGAGGATATTTCGAGGGTTGTTGGGTTTTTGGCCGGTGATGCCGGAGAGTGGATTAACGGTCAGGTCATTAGGGTTAATGGTGGCTTTGTGTGATTTGTTTTCTATTTCTGAGTCCTTGTTAATCAAAAATATAAATTTGGTATTTGTTAAAGTTGGCGCATGTAACAAAGTTGTGTTGTCCGGTTTTTGTACAACCGGGCTTTGTTTGCTAATTCCAAGTCTTCTTGAAAGGGTAATGTTAAGAAGCAACCAATTTTTGACATTTGAGAACCATAAAATTTATATTATCAAATCAAATTGTCAAAAAATATAATATTTTAATAATAAAATTGCATTGGAGACGTGAAATTACGATGCTATTATAACAGTTGTGGTTGCATAGTGAAGACCGACCAAGACTGCTATTAGAGGAACACTGTCATAAATGTATAAAGAATTTAAAGTGGCCATTGCGAAAATGAGGTGATATGGGAGCTTGAAGAATCCTTATGCAAGAGTCGCCAAAACCATTATGATTGTATTGCCAATTTCTCAATTATATCATGTCTCCAATAAATATACCACTCATTCACTGAAAAAAAATGAGACATGACAAACAGTATATGAGTATACCCGAGTCTCTATATACCTTAAAGAGGAGGAATACATTTTTAGGTGACTAAAAATTCATAAAAGATCTTTTTTTTGAAATGTTCTTGATAAATTATTCTAAGTATTTTTTTTCTAATTAATTTTGTTGGCGGATATCACAGATTTCGTGACATCTCACACTAAATTAATTACTAGTAAATGATCTGTAGAATTATATTAGGTATTACCAAGTTATTTTGTATTGAGATGATAGAATTGAAGTTGAAAAAAGTCTGTAGACAAATATATATATATATAAAAGTCTCTCGTTTTCTTTTCTCTACAATTCTCTTTCCCTTAACCCACCCACAACGCCATGGCCGATTCAGCTCCTTCCCAATCCCAACCTCTGCGAGGCCGAGTCGCGATCGTCACCGGAGCTTCCCGCGGGATCGGCCGAGCCATCGCTCTCCACCTCGCCTCTCTCGGCGCCAACATCGTCGTCAACTACACCTCCAACTCCGCCCAAGCCGATCTCGTCGCCGCCGAGATCAACTCCTCCTCCGCCGCCTCACGCGCCGTCACGTGCCGAGCCGACGTCTCCGACCCGGACCAGGTCAAGTCCCTCTTCGACCGGGCCGAGGCGACCTTCAATTCGCCGGTCCACATCCTGGTCAACTCCGCCGGAGTCCTCGACGACAAATACCCCTCAATCGCCAACACCACGATCGAAGACTTCGACAAGACTTTCAGGTAAATCGAACGGATCCAGAAAATTAGGGTTTTCAAATTATCGTTAATTATTTTATTGAGTTTTGATTAAAAAATCACAATAACAGATTTTGAAGATAATTTATAATTTTTTTAGTAAGTTTTGATAAAAAAATATTTTCTGGAACAATCGATTTTTTTTTAAAAAACTGTATATTGTTTACAACAATAATTATCATTATATTTAGTTTTAGTAATTTTTTAAAAGTATCTTTTTTGTTATTTCAAAATTTAATAAAAAAATTTTATCTTCAAATTTTATCATCAAAACTGAATAAAATAATTTAAAATTTATTTTCAGTTTTGAGGGGTAAAATTGACATTTTAAAATAAAATGATAAAAAATGCAGCAAACCACAAGTTAAAGGTAGGAATTGCTTCAAAAATATAGGAATTACACAATTGGTACAATACACAGCTAGAAATTGCAATTTTCCCATACATATATTTTATACTCATTTTAATTTCAATTTTTTCATGTATGATTAATTTAATTTCTCCCTCTCGTGCTTGTGGTAGAATTTATTAATATTGTGTTGGCTCTGTTGCAGTGTGAATGCGAGAGGGGCGTTCGTGTGCTGCAGAGAGGCGGCGAACAGGGTGAAGCGCGGCGGAGGAGGCAGGATCGTCATTCTCTCGTCGTCGCAGGTGGCGGCGCTGAAGACGGGGTTTGGGGCGTACACGGCGTCTAAAGCGGCGGTGGAGGCGATGGTGAAGATACTGGCCAAGGAGCTGAAGGGGACGGGGATAACGGCGAATTGCGTGGCGCCGGGGCCTATAGCGACGGAGATGTTCTTCGCCGGGAAGAGCGAGGAGCAGGTGAAGAGGACTGTGGAGGAGTGCCCGCTCGGGAGGCTCGGCGAGGCCAACGACGTCGCGCCGGTTGTGGGGTTTCTGGCTACCGATGCTAGTGAGTGGGTCAACGGCCAGGTCGTTCGAGTCAACGGTGGATATGTTTAGAGTATATCAAACTCAATTATAATTATAAAGATTTTAAATAAAGACGGCATAATGTACACATGATTTATATCTTATGCCTATGATTTTAAATTGTAGATTATTTTAAATATAATATTCTCGACGTTACATTTCCGGATACTATAATAGACTCTTTTGACACTTTGATTTCTTAATCCAAAGAGAGTATCATTTTTCTCACATTGGAGTTTCTATAAGGCAACGAAATTTAATGGAGGTCAAGTCTGAAAAGAGCTTGTGGTCAGGAATGGAGGATTATGCTCGTGGCTGCGAAAATTTTTGCTCGAATATCCAAACTAGACCTAATCATCAATTATTTTTTGAAGTTTTCCATTTTAATCAGGGCGGGTACATCAAATACCTGTTGGGTGTAAAAATTTTGTTGTCATTCTTGTTGGATACAATAACTTAGTATGTGTTCTAGGGCTGTCCAAAGATAATTGAATCAATCAAACCAAATTAAATTAAACCGACCCATAAAACAACCGAACCAAATAAAAATGCCTTTATTCAAAACGGAAATGACTGAAATCCGAACCATAAACAGCCCATACTCACTCTCAGTTATTATTATTTTGTGAGCTCTTATTTGGAAAGGATTATACGGTAAATTCACACCCTTGTGTAAAACAGAAATCCAAAAAACAATAACAAAACTGGTTACAGCCGGTAACATACGCATCCTCACCGGCTACATTACGTGGTCCTATAAATACCCAACCAGGTAAACATAAATACCATCACAGCTGCTCCTTCCTCTCCTATCATCTACGAATCGGGACCAATCTAAAACCAGAACGCATAAAATCCTCTCAAATCAAAATTTTTTTCTGCTTCTGTAGATCCCAAACCTATAAAACCACCCCTCTCTTGAAAAAAATTCCCTCTCTCGCTCTTCTCGGATCTGCTCTTCCTCCTTTTCATCGGAACCCTAGATTCTGATCCCAATTGTTTTCGATCTATATAGTAGAATAATCACAAATTTGAAACAGACCCATTTGATTTTAAGGTGTATAAGAATAAATCCTGTGGTCGATTTTGTGGTTGAGCTTTGGACGTTGCGAGGCGAGGGAACGAGGAAGGAATGGCGGAGCAATCGGCCGCGGAAGGGAGCCAACCAGTGGATCTTTCCCAGCACCCTTCTGGAATTGTTCCCACGCTTCAGTAAGTGTTGCTTTATCTTCAGATTCTCTGGTTTTGGTCGATGTGTTTGGTGATTCTTTGTTTTTTTTATCTGTTCAAGCAAGGATTGGGAAGATGGGTTTTGAGTTTGTGGGTCTTTCTCTTGTTAATCAGAAGAAAAGTATGGTTTTGTGGAGATCTGTGAATCTCATGATTGAGTCCAGTTTTGGTTGATTATACAGGAGAAGTTTGTGATGCCAAGAGAGAATATTGGAATTTATTTTCCTTTCTGAAAAAAAAGAACATGTTTAGAAGCAAATATTTGTTGGTCAAATATATAGATAATCTTGATTTTATGTCCCATTGATTCAGATTTCTGGGCTTTCCACTGTAATGTCTGCCTTATATTGGTAAAAGAAACATTCCCCATTGATACGCTTCCATTTTCCCAAATTGGGTGTCAAACCACGACTTCATTGAGTCATTACACCCTGTGGTACATTATTGCATATTGCAACACTGGACGGAAGAACAAAGTGAAGCTAGTATAGTTAAGATATGTTAAAGTATGCTGAACCACCACATGATTCACACAAGAAAAGTCATGTTAAGGAAAACTCGGTATGTAGTTTTGGATCTTGGAGTGTGCACCGGCTAGTTATTTATTAGTCTGAACATGATGTTCGGTGCTTGTAGTACAGCAGTTTTATATCAATTGGTAGCTGGATGCCTCAATTAAAACACATTTCCCAGAACATTTGACTGCCAATTTTGTTAGTTAACTGTGTTGTGAATAAGTGCATGATCAACTCATTTTGTTCTGACGTTTAGATGTGAGAATCTATGTGACAATGATTTTTTTAAAATCACGCCCAGAGTATTCAATATCTATTTTTATTAAATTTCTGATTTTGGGATTGTGTAGAAACATTGTATCGACAGTCAACTTGGATTGCAAGTTGGAACTCAAGGCTATAGCCCTGCAAGCTCGCAATGCAGAATACAATCCAAAGGTTTGTTGCAGTTTCTGTACATTTGGGCCAAATGATTTGGCTACACGGTTTGTTTCAGTGCCTGGATTAGTTTCAACTGGATTTTGTTCTTTGTGTGATTCCTCTCTCTCTCTCTCTCTGATTGAATAATATTATTTGGTGCTTATATTTACTTCTAGTATCGGCCTGTTGCCTTGTATGATTTGTCATTCCTGAAGTGTGTGTTTTTTGTCAGATTGCTAACATTTTACAATCAAATGCTTAACAGCGTTTTGCTGCTGTTATAATGAGGATAAGGGAACCAAAGACTACAGCATTGATCTTTGCCTCTGGTAAAATGGTAGGTTTCTCCCCTCACTGAAATGTCTATTATCAGTTCAACTTATGCTTTATAATTGTAGAAGATTGGGTTTTTTTATTTGCATGTCTTCAGCTGTAATTTTGTAGGTTTCTGCTTGGTGGTATTGTTGGAGAATACCCTAATTGTCATCTTTCGTAGTATTAGGTTACTTGTATTAATCCCCACATTTGACACAATGTACTGATTAATCCTTGCAACTCTAGGTCTGTACTGGTGCTAAAAGTGAACAGCAGTCAAAACTGGCAGCAAGAAAGGTAAAAGTTATTCTTCAAGATACTTGTTTTTCAGTTTGTGCAAATAAAGATCATATGCATTTCTGTGATCTGTAATCTGTTACTATTTCTCTGACTTAATATCTATGGTTTTCAGTATGCGCGGATTATTCAGAAGCTTGGATTTGCTGCTAAGTTTAAGGTATATCTCTATCTCACACACGCAGATAAAAACTTGCACCACCACAAACTCAAACATGTCTTCATGTGCACTCTAATCAGTTACACATATTATTAATTTGTTTTAACTTGTTCTTTGTTTTTTATTTATCATTTTTTTTGGCTCTGCAGGACTTCAAAATTCAGAATATTGTAGGTTCCTGTGATGTTAAATTCCCAATAAGACTTGAAGGTCTTGCATACTCGCACGGTGCCTTTTCAAGTGTGAGTAATATTTGCCGTCTTCAATATTATCTCTCTATGCATGTATTTGACACTGAAATACTTGCTTTCTTGTTTACTACATTTCGTCTTATAGTATACAGATTGAAATATCTACTGATATGCGTCTGCTGAGTTTCTAAATACACCTTTAACCATTCCTTTTTTCAAATGTGTGTTCGAGATTGAAGTCGTACATTATTAGATGAGAAGAACAGATAAAACTACATATAATGGAAACGACTAAGTTCAACACGTAATGTTGACCTTTTAGTATGAGAGACTACGAAATGTATATCTAACCCAATTTGAAGATCGAAATTTTAGATTTCAATATTTTCATTGGGGTCTTTGTATTCATATATTTTCTGCCTTTTTCTCACATATTTGTGTTTTTACCAAGAGAATGTGAAAACATAATGCTCAAATTATAGTTATGGTAACTTGTTGCTCTTGTTGAATTTTCTTGTGTTCTATTGTTGGCAGTATGAACCTGAGCTTTTCCCCGGTTTAATATACCGAATGAAGCAGCCTAAGATTGTGCTCCTCATTTTTGTTTCTGGAAAAATTGTGCTTACAGGGGCCAAGGTGATTTGCCATTCCAGTTTTCATCTTTGATTTCTTATTTGCATGTTGCCGATGATTGAGTTTATTGAATACTATTTTTCTTTGACCCTCAGGTGAGGGAGGAAACATACACAGCCTTTGAGAACATATACCCCGTCCTTACAGAGTTCAGGAAGGTCCAACAATGGTATGGCCCCAAAACATGATTGTGACTTACAGAGTACCAATTAATAATTATATATTCTTACGCATAATTTTGAGAGTAAATATGCTAAACTGTTCTACTTGACATTGTGGCTCATTACATTCTCGTAATTTTGCTTAATGGCAGATGGGCAAGCCAGTGGAGCGGACAAACCAAATGATTTACTGTGATGTTGCTGTTTTAGGATTGTGAATATGCAATGGAGCTTCATCACAGGTCTGATAAAATTGGAAGTTGATTGGGTTTATAATTTTGGCCTCGAAACCTCTCCGAGGACCGGTTTCAGGTCGTCAAAGAGGAAGGCCTACATGGAAAAACTTGATTGTCTTTCTTGTTTTTTTTTACTCATTGGAGGATTTTGATAATTCATTCACAATTCCAATTTTGGCAAAATACCGGGTACTCTTTTTCTATCTGCTTCTCAGAATCTCAAATTGTCTCATTACTTCTTTGTCAGCGTTTTTGAGCATCTACCTGAAAATCATCCATGATATTTATTTGGGAAAATTTTAAAATGTGACCGTGAGCTTTTTCAATTTTAGAAGTGATGGTGAACTTATCAATTTCTTTTGCAAATTGTGTACATTTGTCTAAAAATGACGAAAATGTCTTTGAAATAAATTTTTTAAGCTCAAGTTGAAAAACATTGCCTTTTATTTTATTTTTCAAAAAAATTAATTCTAAGGGCATTTTTATATTTTTTGAGAAATGAACATATTTTGCAACTAATGGTAAGTTCAGTCACTTTTTGTGAAAACAAAAGTTCACTACTGCATTTTATAAAATTAGAAATTTAGAATAGTTTTTGTTAACTGTTTGCAATTTTCCCTATTTATTTCAAGATGTTTTGAACTTGTGAAGCCTTGTGGAGCAAACACTATTATTGTTTCCACAAAACCTGAAGAAAGAGTTTTAGCCAAGTATAGGGAATTTCCAAGTATATGCAAGTAATTACCTTTTTTGACTTTGTGTTCAAGTCATTCCATAAATGTCCACTGAAGTTGATATTTTGTTTCTTTGTTATTAAATCTTGTCAAGTGTGAGAGTATAGTAAGAATAAAAAAGGAGGTTAATTTATAGAAGTTGGTGTGGTCATAAATAAATGCTGGAACAATTGGATAGTTACATTGTACTATGACCTGATTAACGTGTATATACAAATAATAAATTAATTATTATAGCTTGAGAAATCGTCAAAACGCAATTAAAAAAGAGTAGAAAAAAGGAATATCTATCACTTTAATACAGTTGAATAAATGTATTTTCATATTTGTGCATCTGATTTTTGTTTGTTTGTAAGAGATTTTGGACTCATTTTTCTAGGTTGTGTCATCTTCATTTATCAACATTGGTTTTAGGGATAATTTCAGGTGGCTACATTTAAATATACTTGTTTTTCACCTGATTACACCTAAATTTTTTTTTTCCACTTGACTACGTCGAAGATGTGCAAAATTTTCACTTTGCACTTTCCGTCCAATTCCGTTAATTTTTAATATTTTTGACATGTGAAAAGACTAAATCTCCTTTACCTATACATCTAATTTTCAAACCTATGCCCTCTTCACACACTCTCTCTCTTCCCTATCTCTTCCTCACCGCCACAACCTCCCGAAACTTATGTTCAAAAATTATATGCACATTAAATCTAATATTTGAATAAAACTCTAACCCAAGATTTAATAAAATAATCTTTTAATTTATATTGTACTCTATTAGTCCATTAAGAGGGGATGAGTGTGTCCAACATAATTTCAATGCTTTAACAGCAAATTGGATGGTAATTAAAGGGAAATCATGAAGCTTATTTTATGGAATGGAACTAATAAAGCCCAAATGGAGCAACAATTTATTGTTGTGTAAAGTAGATGTGGTTGTTGTAGAGATGTAATTAGTTACAAGATATATACCATATCAATTACAGAGACGGAATTCCCCAAAATGCTAGTGCTAAAGCTGTGAAGAAGAGAGGTAAGAGAGATTCACAATAAATAAACCGAACCTCCTTGGTAGTGGTAGTGGTAGTGGTAGTGGTAGGGCAAGAAGGTATGGGCGTGGTGGTTGGGGAAGTTGCCGCAGTTGTGGCAGCGGTGGACGACGAGAATCTGCAGCAGCTTCCGGATCTCATCACAGGCGGCCAACTCCGCCTTGAAGGTCTGCTTCGGGAGGGACCGGATTACCTTCTTCTTCATGCCCTTGTTGCCCGCCGGAGCCACGCACACCTCGCCACAGCCACCAGCCCCACCGCGCAGATCAGGGCCGCCACGACGGGCTCCGTGGATTCTATAGGCAGGAAGTGCACAAGTTTCGGGAGGAAGAGATAGGGAAGAGAGAGTGTGTGAAGAGGGCATGTGTTTGAAAATTATATGTATAGTTGAGGGCATTTTAGTCTTTTTACATGTTAAAAATTAACGGAATTGGACGGAAAGTGCAAAGTGAAAATTTTGCACATCTTAGGCGTAGTCAGGTAGAAAAAAAAATTCTAGGTATAGTCAGGTGAAAAACAGCTATATCTAGGTGTAGCCACCCGGAATTATCCCTTTGTTTTACGATAAAATGACTGAATTACTTTTGGTTGTCTTTCATATTTTCAAAAGCATGATCTCTTTATTTCTCTATTCTCCTCACACTTTCTTCTCATTTTCCCCATCTACCGTCTTTCTATTTCTGAATCTTAGAGTTATTGAAAAATGAGGAACCAAGCCATCCGCCAAGGATATTTATTTTCCCGAAAAGCTATCCTAAAGGTTTCTATATTGAACTTTGATTCTTTGCGTAAATAACTTATATCAGATTATTTGATAGTTCAGTTTTCTTAATGTTTCTCGTCACATGACTTTTAGTTTGAGCAATTTATAAATAAATATTATGTAATTGTATGAATTGAAATTTAGGTGATCAATAGACTTTGGGCTTCCTCCTCTTCAAACTTGAATACCTAGTCTCTAGGTAGTTTCTCTAAGTCGTCGAGTTCCGTCGCGTCCCTGAACCTCCTATTTTTTTAAAGAAAATCGAGAGTGAGTCTGTCTCTATATCCTTCTCCTGCCTCTCCCTCTCCTCCTCCTCCTCCTCCAGCCACAATCACGACGATTACCGCCTCTCCCTCGACTCCAACAAAGCCACCCCGAACTTGTTCAAAGCCCCGAATCTGAATTCGTTCATAATGAGATTTGTCCAACCCACTACCATTCCCACTGTCACAACCATTTCCTATCCAATAGGGAGTTTCAGTAAATAGTAAAATGAACTCATCATAAAAAGGTATTCCATAGCTTGGCGAGAAGTTGGAGCAGCCCCAACATAAATATCAGAAGGAGAGGGAGAATAATAAAATAAAAAGGGCAATGCCATGTTTTTTTAAAATTTGAACGACAATCAAAGATGTGTTGATCATTTTACACTGAAAACTAACAATGTTAACGTAAAAATAAACAACAAAATAGTAAACCGAATACAAAAATTCTCAACCGAACTCTTACAAATAAATAAAAATCAAGTACAATTATACGAAAATGACTTTGGCTCAAATGCATTTGTCCGCAAATGCCCCTAGAAAAATGACTGGATTTGCATTTGTAACATTTTTTGGTGGACAAAGAATATTTCCTCTGTTAATTAATGCTACATAATAATGATTTACAAGAAATAGAAGTAACAAAATTCAGAGAAATGAAAAAGATTGGTTGTGGTAATTTGTAAACAGCTAAGTAACAGTAGCACATGAAATAGGGTTTTATATTCTTTTCCTCCTAATTTTAATTTTGAATTAATTGATTCTATCTGTAGCTTTTCAAAAAATATTTCTTTGAGTTTTATCTGCCGACAAAAACGAGGCCTTAAAAGGGTGCTTCCTCTTCAAAGTTTCCTCATCTTCTTCTTCTTCTTCTTCTTCTTCTTCTCTCTCTCTGTTTTGAGGGTTTTTGGGTTTTGTATTTGTTGTGTAACATGGATTTTTGCCGGAATGCATCAGTCACCGCTGGCGAATACCAGCAGCCGGAGCAAACCCTCTCTTCCAATCTCGACGACCTCTTCTCCACCCACAAAACGGTCGGTAAAAGTTCATTCCTTTCCTATTTTTTCTTTTTCTGGGTCTCGTGATTTCTCACACTCAAATTTGCTCTCTTTCTTGATTTTGATTCCACTTTGTCAATTTCCACCTGAAACCTGCATTAGTGAAATGGGTCTCGGTCAATTGCCTCTTTATGGGTTCTGTATACATATTGCTGTGTTAAAGTAATGAACTTGTGACATATTTTGGTACCCATTTGGTGATTTTGGCTCAGGAAGCTGATGTTAGCTTGGAATGGCTGTCAGTGTTTGTGGAGGATTGTTTAAGCAGCTCAGGAAATTGCCTCCCACCAGTAGCTGCTTCTACAAATCCCCAAATCACCACCACAGACCCAAAACCACCAAACAATTCAAAGCCCTTGCACAAAACTGCGGTGCCAGGCAAGGCCAGGAGCAAGAGGAAGAAGAGGTCCAACCACAGTAATTTCATGAGCTGGACCAAGCAAAAAAACCCAAAAAACCAGAACCTGCACCAAGGGCCTCTCTTGCTCCAGCAGGCCTACTGGTTAGCTGACAGTGAGCTCATCTTGCCCCAAAAGGAGGAGGAGAGCAACAACAACAACAACAAGATGATGACCAAAAATGACCACGATAATGTTGGTGTGGGTGTGGAGGGCTTTGAAGAGAGTGTTGTTGGGAATGGAGGATTGGGAAGGAGGTGCAGCCATTGCCTGTCACAGAGGACACCACAGTGGAGGGCAGGACCATTGGGGCCAAAGACACTGTGCAATGCATGTGGAGTGAGGTTCAAGTCTGGGAGGTTGCTTCCAGAGTACAGGCCAGCTAAAAGTCCAACCTTTGTCAGCTATTTGCATTCCAATTCTCACAAGAAAGTCTTGGAGATGAGGAATGTGGGTGTTTCAATTTGATTTTACCCTCTAGGTAAATCATGTTTAGATATCTAGAGTGAATATATTATGGACTAGGTAGTGATTTTGATGCACTAGTATTGTTAGTAATTTATTATTTGTGTTGCCCATTATATTATACCTCTAATTTTGTTTGTTTTAGGCTTTATTATTGATTTTGAACATTATATCATCAATAATTATCCTATATTAGTGTGGGTTTAGCGATAAACTAGTTTCATTCTATTATCATATCGATCATGTTTTAACATGATATCGAGAATAAGTTAACAGTCTACTTGTTTCACACAAAGAGTCGAGCAAAATATCATATTTCTATCCATGACTTTATTTCTGACGAGCCTACGGCTATGTTATATTGTTGTGTTCAATATGCTCAAGCTCAATTTGTTGATGGGGTCAATATAAAAGAAAGATCATAACCAAACATTATAACGAAGATGACTGATGAGTAATGCTAGCAACTATTGGCTATCAAATAGAAAATAAAATGAAATGGGTGCGTATGGGAACATGGTACATGAGTCACATCTCATGTCAATAATGAATCAAAATTGAAATAAGCAAAGAAGAGAACAATACAAGTGGGCATTGTAGTGTTGGTAGGGGTTACAATTCAATGCTCTTTGTGGACTTTCTTATCGTTTTTGTCTCCTCTATTCATTCCATAACTGTCCCTTCTCTCCTAAATTATTCACTATTTCCTTTTCTTTTTTAATATCTCTCATTTATTGAGAAATTGATCGTAAAATAATTTAATCACAGTTGAATTTCTGATAATAATAATATTTGCCACGCATTACTCATAATTATATGAGATTCATGAAAAAAAATCAACTACAATTGCAACCTTTTTGGTAAAAAGATGATCAATAGTTCTTGACCTATAAATCTTTTGAGTAAAAGATGGAACACTAGTTAGTATCATACTTCCAAAAACATATGGTGTGAATTTACTAATATTTTTTAGAATAATGAAAATATCATTCTATCTAAAATTAAAAGTTGTATCTTTGCATGTTCACTGTTTGATTTATCTTGCTGGAGGCACCATTCAGTTTCTTCAGCAAGTCCGCCATATTATATAGCATGTGACTTATTTTTGCAATCATCCCTTTATTTTACGCCACATTTACTTGCACAATCGAATGGTAACAAAATGATTCTTACAATTATAAACAAAACAAAATTGGATTGATTTGGTTCTAATTTACATAAACTGGAATGAATAAGAAAGAAAGAAAATTAAAGACCGATCGGTTTGTACCCGTGGCTCATTTTAGTCGTCGATTTTCATCAGTTTAATCTAAAAATGTTGGGCCAACAATAATAAATCAAAATAAACCCAAAAAGTGAAAAATTCCAACGATCCAAATAGTAATTTTTACTCCATGAATTCAAAGAATTTTACTAACCGAAACCTGTAAACAACCAAAAACATGCCAAAAAGTCTCTAGCACACAACAAAACTACGTACCCAATAACCAATATCTACACTAAAATGAACCCAAAACACATCAAAACCACCAAAACCACATGCGACGGCCCGAGAGCCAAAGCAGAGGAGTAATAAGGAACAATCTGCACAGTAAAATCACAAGTCCCCTGCGACGCATTGGTGTTGGTGATCACAGCCATCCCCTCAAAGTTACAGGCCCGGCGGTCCTGGTTCTGCGCCTGGTAGTACGCATTGAAAGCGTACGAGGCGTTCCCGACGAGGTCGAGGCCGTTGCAGGACGAGCCGTAGCCCATGGCCGTGCAGTCCGCGTACTGGCACGCGAAGTCCACGTTCCTCTTCAGCTTGGCCGGGTTGCTGACGCCGCTCTTGGCCACGCACCACTTGTTCTGCTGGTACTCCACGTCCCTGGCGCCCGCCAGCATCTTGTTCTGCCCCTTCCCCGACAGGTCCACCGGGAATTTGGGCTTCCCGTCGTACCCGAAGATCCCCCAGTGCCTCTCGAAGCTCCCCGGGGCGATGCTCTTGATGTCCTCGTCAAGGAGGCCGAACAGGTACACCTCCACGTATCCTGAACGAATAGGAAATATAATTTAGGCAATTCCAGTGTAGCAGCCAAATTGTTATGTTTCCTAACTCAACTCTCAAATAATACTCTTCTAAGAAAATGGTCTTTCCAGGACTAATACGAAATTACAGAAGATTAATCAACACTAATCGAACAAGGTGAAGGTTTTTAGAATACTGCTCTCTAAGGATGTCCATGGTTCTGTCTGGAACTAGATTTGAGTGACCATAACCAGAATCGTGTGAGGGGAACGGTCCAATTCCTCGATTTAAACTGGTTGAAATTAAGTCTTCACCTTAGACTTAATTTATATCCAAAACTTGAAATTTGTATTTATAAATATTAGTGACAAAAAGTGAGCTAGGTGTGAGTGATACATTGGCATGAGAGATTGACACAAGTGAAGGGATGAGAGGGCGACACAAATCCTCTTAACCAATTCGGTTTATAACCAAGTTAATCACAATTCTAGGTTTACGAGAATCATAACTAAAGGTAATTCAAATCTAGAAAAAACAAATCATTATCTATTGTCCTTCTTGGTATATGTTAGTGGTGTAGTACGTCTTCAATTATTGTCAATCAAATGTTTTTTTATCTATTGTCCTTGATTTTTCAGATACGAATTAGTTTCGGGTCCAAAATAAACATCATTATTAATTTTTATAGAGTTATCTCCTCTCACAATGAATACTGTCAATTCAATATATCAATACTAATTTTTAATACCTGGCCTCAAGGGCGTCCCCTTATTCGCCGCGAGCCTAGGCAACAGCCCGTCGTAAAATCTGACCGCATTTCCAAGATTGGCATTCTTGTCGCCGTCCGTGGGCCACCCGACCTCCCCAACAACGATCTCCATGTCCCCGAACCCGACCGCCCTCAACGAGGACACCAGCGTGTCGAAATTAGCATCAAACACGCTGGTGTAGGAAATGTTGCCGTCACTAATAGGCTTGACGTCCCCGTCGAAGAAGGCGTAGTTGATGGGGAAGGCGTCGTTGCCGTAGAGGCTGAGGAAGGGGTAGATGTTGATGGTGAAGGGAGCCTTGTGCTGGTCGAGGAAGCGGACGATGTCGGTCATGAGGCCGTTGATGTCGGGCCGGAACCTGCCCGCGGAGGGGACGGGGTTGTCGGCGGGGGAGTCGTAGACGTCGGCGTTTAAGGGGACGGTGGCCTTGATGGAGGGCCCGAAGCCGGCGTCGTTGAGGGCGTTTTGGATGTTTTGGAGGGCTGGGAAGGTGGTGTTGAGGAATGAGTTGTTGTAGGATTTGAGGAAGGGCTCGTTGCCTACGGCTACGTATCTGCAAAGACTTTTGAGTTAGACAAACGTCGAACAAAATGAAATTATAATGTTATGAAATGTTAATCAACATGTGGGAAAAGGCAGACTACTTGAATGTAACTAAGAGTCTATTATGAAGAAGAGTGAGTTCTATCAAAAACTAATAGATCAAAGAATGTTTGATGATCAGTGTAGTAAAAATAGGCTTAGACAAGTACTTTACAATACCCACCTTATTTTACGTAATTTGGTTAGTTCAAATTGACCAGACGGGTTTGAACAGATTTAGGAGGATTGAGATGGATATAAGTGAGTCAAGGAGGGTTTGGATAAATTTTATTTATAAAATGTTTTAATCTAAAAAAGAAAAAGGAACTAAAAAAATGGTGTGGGAATTGATATCGAGTCGAACTACCAGACCTTAGTTCAACTCCTCAAAACGTGATCTAGATACGCATTGCACATTGAGACAATTCTATCGAGTTATAGAACTTTTATCTAGATGTTAAATTTCGCTTCTGTTTTCGATCAACTAAAGAGTTCATTCACTATCTAATTAAGACGGTTCTGAATGAGTCAAATTGATTGTTAGGAGAGGGACTTGTACTCTCTAAATTTGCTAAACTTGTACTTCTTGACTTTTCCTAATGAAGTTCCTTTGTTTTTAAGAAAATCAATATATACTTTTTAAGTATTTAAAACAAACATTAAAATATTTAAATCTTAAATATTTATATTTTTTTGAAGGTTTATATTTATTATTTTGATTGTATATAATTCGTATCATATATGGTAAATTAATTTTTTTAAAAATATTATGAATATGATTAATCCCTATTAACGCACAGAGGCTCTATTTTGTGATACAATATGCAAATAGTATCACTATAAAACCTTGTATCCCATCTCAAATCAGTATACATCACCTTACCAATTCTTGTTGCTAATATATTTCTTCAAAAAAAAAAAATTTGTTGCTCAAATCCAAAGTGATCACATAAAATTTAAGGGTTCGAAAAATTAAGTCCACCAAGTCTATAACCTTCACCTTAATGACAGTTCTATACCATTATCAATTTGATCAGAATCACCTAGCAGGATTGAATTTTAACATCAACCCATGAAACCCAAATTGCTCAAAAGAACATCAAAACAAAATCTACCACAAAACATCAAAGATGTTAAAACAAAATAGCACAAAGACTAAATTTTTACCTCAAAATCCACAAAACCAAATCATCCCAATTCCAAAAAAATCACAATTCCACAGTAACATCAACAAAAAAACCAATATCCACTCACTTGATATCAACTCCACCTTTGAAAATATACCGAGTGACGTTCCTGCGAACCCACTCCTTAGCTCTCTTGTAATTGTTCATCTCCAGAAGATGCAGATTGGGAATAGCAACCATGACCTCAATCCCAGACCCAGCCAGAGCGCTCATGGTGGACTCATCAGCATCGAACAGCTTCACCTTCTGAATCCCATTGTCCTTCAACATCTGAACCACCGTTTTGGGAGGCAACATGTGCGTCGCCTGAGTCCCCCAATTCACCCCCAGACCGTCCACGCACCAGCAACCAAAAACTACCCAAAACAGAACAAAACCCAGAAGCCCAAACCCAGAACCCATCTTTTTTCTCCCCAAATCAGATTTTCCCGGGAAAATGATCGAGAGAGGGAAAATCAACGGTTTTTGGCGAAATTGAAGCGAAATGGAAGGACAGAGAACAAATCAAGGGGTCTAATTATTAATCAATATTACTGTCTTATTCACAAAGACAGTGTCTGAGGAAGATGGAGATTCAGTAACTGACGAAGCAGAGAAACAAAAAAATGTCTTTTTGTGAAGAACCCAACACCAGAAATGAGGGGTGGATCAATATGGGAAATGGGTTTTGAAAATTACGACGAGTCGATTGCAGATTTGAAAATTGAACCAAATTGAACCCAGAAGAACCACTGACTAAAGACAGTGTATTTGGTGAAATTATTTACTGAATAAGATGATTTGGAAGCTCTAACGGCTATAAATAGTGAGAAAAATTAAAATCAAAATCAAACAGCGTGGAGGTTGAAGGACTCTAAATTGTGAATTGAATATAATTAAATGCAACGTGTGAGTGAAAATTGAAGAAGAAAAATTAAAAAATGTTCCTTTCTTGGGTGTGAATTGGGGATTTGGGATAGAAATGGAAATGCAATGAAGTAATGGACTTTTCTTTAGACCCTTTATCTGGTAATTTAATATTTTTCTGATTTGGAAAGCATAGTTTAGCGTGTGATTTTGGGGAGAGGTATGTGCAAAACTAGACTCGAATGTTTGTTTATGGATTAAAAAGAACTGGGTTTAGAACATTTCAAAGAATTAAGGCTATAGTTGTGATGACGTGGTCAGCAACTACGCGTTGTCTGATTCAATGACACAACAATTATGATTATTAATAAACAATGACGGGTGGTGTTTAATTGACCCTTTACACTGATTTTTGTTTGAATATTATATTTTTTTGAGTAAAATATTTAGCTGCCATTTGAATACTAATTTATGAGATCATCTGTAATCTAATACAAAAAATAATAAATAATAAAGGGTGATTGCAACCGTGTAGTAACTAGCACCAAAGTTGGTCTGTAACATTTAGTGTTTGTATCGAAGTATTTGAAAGTCCATCATTTGGCGTTGAATGTATTACCAAAATGGTGTTATTGAATTAGAGTTATTAACGTAAAATGTAGATGCATGATCCCATAATATTTACCAACAAAAATAATAATTCCACGTCTTATTATATAGGGTTAATTGTGGATATTTACCCATATATAAATGAAATACATTTACATAACTATCCAAAAATAATAGTGTCAAGGACATACGTAAATATAACTAAGACTCTCACCACACTCAACTCTCTCGGCAAATAACAAAAAAAATGGTGAATGGTTGCCGCCGAAGGTGGCAAATAACAATTTTTTATACATTAATAAATACATCTACATATTTTGAACCCTTATTCGCACAAGTATGAGCAATGAACATGGTTGAATCAAGGACATTAAGTAAACATAATGTTTAGTTAGTGTAACTGTGAATGCATTAGAAATTATAGCGCACGTACGAAAGAAATGGAAGCATGTTAGTAATAGCTGATAAAGTGTCAACAACAGATCTTGGTAATTTTTCTTTTTCCGGTCGGTTTAACTTTTTTTAATCATCAATAATACCATCAAAAGGAGGATTGAAACCAGAGGCCTCATGCTTATTAAACGAGGCCACTTCACTTGCAACCTTTAGTAGTTAATCAAGTTGGTCAGAGGTGTATTTCAGAAAACAAAGCAATTGTCCAATAAGAATACTAATACTATCCATTTAGCAAAGGTAAAATGTTCAAATCAAAAGTCACCATATGAACATACATTAGAATTCCGAGCACATACACATCATGAAAAACTAGTCTTCTCTGCTGCACATATCTATACAATCAGTTCATCTTCAAGATAGTTGTACTCAAAAGTGAACTCGGTCTTGATCCTTTGGCACCTACATAAACACAAATGTTAAGAAATGGTCAGAAGAAGAAAACCCCCCCACAAGTTGTTGTATGTGAAAAAAAACATATGCACTTGTTAAGTACATACCATCCATGTTGTAGGTCGTCATTGGCAATATGGAAATCAAAGTAAACATATGTCCCTTGTTCATATTCATCAGTAGCAACTTTTGGTTCCTCGTGACGTTGAAACCAAGTATTGTACTTTCGATGGTACCTCCAAGACTGCTTCTTCAGCTCTCTCGCGGCCAAAAATTGTTGATATGTGTTCTGCAAATGATATCATATATGGGTTTCAACAGATCTCATGGCATGAAAGAGGGAGCAGAGGGAACTAAATAAAATCACCTGTTGATAATAAAATGCAAAGAAGAGTGTATCGGTGCCAAAATTATCAAGACTCAGACGTTCCCAGAAGGCAGGATTATTAACAATGGGTGCTTGTACTTGCGGATAGCTCGGAGGTGTCACAGCAGGATGTCTCTGTGGATGGTGATAATAACGACAAGAATGTAAGTAAATATGCTGAATTCATTCAGAGTAAATAGGAGGAACAAGATTACGTAATGAGCATCCTTACTGGAGTATAGCTCCTTGCACGTTCCGAGTCTTTCGGCTGGGGAAGTTTGTAGTAGGCAGCATCAAGCATTTGTAAATTGTACAACTGATCATGCATTCCCCCAGAATTAACAGTTGATCCGCTAAGGCTTTCACCGATTGCACCAAGGTCAGCAACACTTCTCCGGCCAATAACCCCAAGGTTGGCAGGAGGCTGATTGGGTTGTAAAGGTTGCCCTGGAGATAGATCGGTATCCCTTGATAGTTGAGTAGGTTCTGTCATAGACCCAGATACTCCCGTCTGCAGCACACATTTAGTTAGAGGCACTTACATCATGCCACCGCAGAAAACAGAGTTTCTTAAAAGATGTCCACAATTTGACACCAAAAAACAAAGGGTATGATTGGAATTTTTAGGCCTTCAGCAAATGTAAATGTTATTATCAGGCCACCAAGAAGATGAAAACTAACAAACTGAAAAAGCAGGAAGCCAAGAACCATCTTAACCATTCCCAAGGCATTAAACCATGGTAATGCTGACTTGATAAAGCCGATGAGCTTGTTCCACCAGGTTCTTATTTTTCTGTTCTTTGCATATGCTTTTATGTACCTGAGATATTGGACTAGGACTATACATGGTGAGATTTAGTGTTCGATAATCGATATGTATGAGTTCCATTACTCGGTAAATATTCTTTGTTAGCTTATGCATACCCACTTTTCAACAAAAGTACTAACTAGTAGCTTATGTGGAAGATCTTACACAAAGCCTCTGAAAGGACTTCTTAACAGGAGATGTCAAGGTATGATCTATTGGCTACTCCCGAGTCTCAATTCTAGAAATGCTTCCCACACACTTACAAAACTGTTTTATCGACAAAGATTAATTGCATCCTAAAAGCTATTTACAAAAACCAAAGTTAGAAAAACCAATGCTTTCTTGAGAACTTTAACATCAATTTACCATCAATCAATTCAAAGTAGACAAGGTAAAATATAATGCACATACAGGAGTATCTGCTGCATATGAAGCTTTCGGATCATCCTCATTCCCTAAATTCTTGCCATTCCCAGGATTTGAAGCAGATTCAACAGTTGAATCATCAGTTACATTGTGCTGCTGTTGTTCCTCGACCTTCACATGGCTACTATCTGCATCTGCATAAAATATCCATATTAACCTAGTCAAGTATTCTGTACCAAGTTTTTTTTTTTGCATTATCCAAGATGCAAAACCATTAACATTACCATCTTCATTTCAAACCAATATAATTATTATTAACTACATCATTCAGTAAACTATAATGCTTGTCGGGTATTATTGATAAACTCGGTGAGCTGGCCTTCTCCAAAACCATTTGTACATCAAGAGTAGTTTTTGTTCTGCTATTACTAGCAACACATGCATAGACCAATCCTCAAAATGAATATGACATGCATAAAATTTAAGACGGGTGAAGGTACCAGTATCCTTTGGAGCAGGTGACAGCAATGACTGCTGACCTGACTGTTGATGAATGGGATTTGGCTGTTGCTGTAAGGTGCCAGTCATGCCGATATTGAAACCAGGTGCCTGTACTCCAAGTCCCAGACCACCTTGCTGGGATACGGATAAACTCTGAGAATTAAACTGTATGCACAAACAAGATATCACATATTATTAAAATATTGGAATACAGCGTAAAAACATATTGGTTATTGAAATTAAATTGGAGAATCAGGCATATCACCAAGAGAGATAAAATAAACAAAACGTTTATGTGGCTGTGAAATTAATAATAACCACATAACATGCCTCTTCATACAGTTTAGGCGAAGGAGGAAATGAAAAATTCACCTCTTCACAATTATTTGGTAAATCCAAGGAGTGGCCCTTAGCAGAAGGAGCAACTTTTCTGCACCAGTTGTGGAGGTACATGGCACATCAAGGTACAAGAAAGGCGTGCTATAGGTAAAATGGGATTGTTTGCAAAAGCTTTGTATACCACATTAATTAAACCAAACATTTTCTCGCACCTTCTAACCTATTTGGGATATAAAATAAATAAAAAACAAAATTGAAATATGAAGGCAGCATGCAAAGTCTTACTTTTCGTGTTCTAGACTCTTCCTGAGGTCATGGTATTAAAATTCTTGTTAGAGTCGATTACTTGATCTTTGTTGATTGTGCTCAATTTCTTAACCATTAGTTTTACCCATTATGGTGTTTTTCCTATGGTTATAAATCATGTAGAACTACAAAATTAATTTCCTATTTTTCTAAAAATGTTTGTGCACCTGATTTTCAGAAGGTGTGGATAATGACTCCAAAGGTTTGCTCAGTTAATAATATGCATCCCTTTCAGAAGACATAAACCATATTAAACACAATTGCAGTTTTAGAATACCCTTCAATGGTTTCTGCTTGTCTAACTGATAAAGCACACTGGCATTTTTTTATTTGGGAATAAGGCTTGTCTAAGTCCTATGGCGATTATAGAATGATTAAGTGGGTGGGAACACCAATGATGGCATGTTAATGAAATGCAAAAGCGATGACAAGAACTCCTGCAAAGGAGTTACAGAAAATATGGATGATTGCTGAGATGCAGTCGAAGGGGTACACACACCAAGTTCCATACTGTGCTGGGATTGAACACTTGAGATAACAATTAAAACTATTCTGACTTCAGAACAACTAGTACTATATAGCAATAGCATGCGTATTATGAAATAAATTACTGATTGAAGTGGAATTTTTGTCACCTTACAGAGTCAAGATAGATATTGCATACTGATGAAATTGCAGAAACTAAATTACTCCATGAATATTTAATTTGGTTCAAATGTAAGAAATGGAGCAATAAATTGAAATGCACAAACAGAAAGGTCACCTGCTGTAACAAGGGGTTTTGCTGTTGTGAAGAGAACTGTTTATGACTTCCCCCACCAAGTGGCATGCCAAGAAGATTGTTGGGGCCATGTTGTTGAACTTGCTGGAGCCGTTGCAAGAATTTCTCCCTCTGATCAGGGGCTATCTCAGTTCTGCCACGATACTGACCCTGAAACCAAAAAACAGATGACTTCCAACAAAACAGTGAAAACAATTTGAGATGTTGGAGAGCCATATAACTGGTTCTACCAAGTCCAGTATGGTTCATATTATACCAACATCCTTTATAGAATAATTTCCAGAGGGACTAGCTCAACTAATCCAAATTGGTTCATATTATATGGTTCTGTTATCAACCAATTTTGTTTGTAAGCACCTTGCAAATACTTATTAAAAGAAAAGAAAAAACAAATTGTGGGTTCCATTAAAAAAACAAATTGTGGGTTCCATTAAAGGGGACAAGTATTGGCCTTATAAACACATGTAAGATATTTATTCAGGAGGAGATAAATCCTCCTTTTAAAGCTAGGCAGTGAGTGCCTGACAGATATGAAATAGAAAATAGGAATAGAACGCATAAAATATACCGTTTCAGTCTGATTTGGGAAGGAGCTTCCAGGCCTCCATTGCATGCCAGATACCATAGATGGGGAGAATCTGCCTACAGGAGAAGCTTCGCCAAGATTAACCGACTCAACTGTGCCAGCTCCATCATTAGCCTTGGTAGCTTGAGGGATACTCATTCTATTACTTAGTGGAGACACAAGAGGCTGCATCATACCACTGCCACTGAGTCTGTCATCTGATCCTAAAATATTTCTCTTTGAGACATCAGATGCCGACGAGACAGCACCAAGAGCTCCATTGATGGGAATTGAGCTAACAGAACTAAGAGGGATGCTAGATGAAGGTTGGCTGGAGAGGCCACCTCTACCTATACTCCTTAATCCAGTCTCAGCAAGGGATGGAGATCCCCTGCGGCCAGGGAAGCTTGAAATATCTTCTTCTTTTGCAGGAGTGGACGGATTTACTGGAGATGAAGGATTAGTTGCACCTGCATTTTCCAAAGCACTTCGAACAGCACCTGAACTTGGAAGAGTAGCCGCAGTAGATCCACCGGCCAAATTATGAGTGGAAACATTCACGGGAGTGGAAGCTGTATGACTCACAGAGGGTGTAGATGGAGCAGGACCGACTAAGCCAGCTTTTGGAGGCGGGGTTTCAGGAACAACTTCAGAACTACTATCTTGGGAAGCCGTCTCTTCAACTGGCTCCTGAACAGAAGTACTGTGTTGATGATTAGGAGAGACAGCACCCTGGAGTAGAAAAGAATAACAAATCCAAGTTAGAATGGTATCAACCATGGAGGTAACCAAATTAGATAACTACTCCATACGAGACCAAATATTCACCATCTCATACAAGAGTTCAGAAAGCTTATATTCAATTATGAACTTTCTCATTTTATGTATGAAGATGTGCCCTGGCCTTGCAAATAGATTGTTTCCTTGACTTCAACCCGCAACCTTAAGGTCACAAGGCATCAACTTTGTCATTAGGCCCAGGGCCCCATTCACCCCACAGAACAAGTAAATAAAGCACTCTACAAAAAGAATTATATGCAATTAATGTAAAATAGAGAGCAAATAAAAAACACAAAACATAGCAGGAACCCAGTGTTGTGGACACGATTTAAAGATGAACAACAACACATTAAGAGATTTATGCAATCATACTAGAACTGACACATGTTAATCCACCTCAAGAACTCTACTTTATTACCTAACCAAACACATGCATGGTCTAGCAAACTATACGGCATGACGTTAATAATAATAGAATTAGTTTGTAATAAAGATAGAGAACATACAGGCGTTTGGGATGATGCAGCCAAATTTGTCTTCAAGCCAATGATTGGAGCACCCTGGCAGAAATGAAATAGCTCCACTGTAAATTTTATAATAAATTGGCACATGAAAATATCCAACATTTATTTCAAGAAAGTGCAGAGAACAGATGCTTAAAGGAAAGCAGGCTGCTTCTGCAAAGACAAAGCTCACGGTCATAACTCTTTCCTCCTTCACAATAAAATCAGAGAAACTAATCAGAAAAATAAATATTCAACTGAACTTTTTATAAGCATATGTAATTATAGCACCAGCCACCATCTTTGATGGCAGAGGATTGGCCTCAAAAGACATACTTTCCTTCTTTTTACATTATATTCATCTCAGCAGGAAAGAAACCTCCAAAAATATTTTTTCATCTAAACCTCCAACAAGATGTAAGAATTAGAATGTCTAACAGCTTACCTTTACAAGACTGGGGGGACCAATGGTAACTAGTTCTTCAAGAGCCTCCACCTTGTCTAGTGGCAATGAGCTGTAAAGCTCATCAACATCACTAAATTCTTCGAAATCATCCTATAGACACATTTTTTGTTCAATAAATAGACATACACAAGATGATTCAGGAAAATATTTTTGCATATTACATAGTTAACATAAACATAAAGTTTGATGGACAAACCTGATTACGCTCCACGTAATCATCCAAGAAATCTTTGACATCATTGACTTGCTCAGGACTCAATTCATCATTATCCAGTAGCCTCAAGATCAGTTCTAATTTCATTATATGAGCCTTGTGCCGGACAATGGATGTCTCCAGATGTGTCTGCCAAAGAATAAAAAATGAAAATACCAACAAAAAATAAGCCAGCATTTGCACAAAAGATGTTTCTTTGGTCCAAATTATTCTACCAGTCTCGGTGGCCTTGTCTTGCCTTTCTTTACAGATAGACCCTCCATCTCTGCTTCAAAGTTATCAATCTGGGATTCCAACTCAGAAACCTGGTAACATCACAGTATGTTAGAAAACCACATTATTTTTTGAACTCTCTTGCTTTCAACATAACTGCATTAAAATGCAGTAAGCAAGATAACTCAGGATATTTAAGTTAGTTCCGCAACAAGTTATCTGTATATTCTATGAATTATGATAAAGTTGGCTTCTTACCACATTGTTTAGCCAATCCCTTGTCTCTGCTTTAGCTTTTTCCTTTGGATCCTGTCACCCAAATGAACAAAAACAACAAAATTTGTTTGATTTAAAATTAATAATTATGCAAGACCACTAAAAGAAGTACTTTCAAATAGAAGTTATTGATTTCACAACATGGCACATCAACATATAATGCAAGATAAAATGAGAAGAGAAACGTGAAAAAATGGGAGGGTGTTCAAATAATGTACAAACCATCATGGAAACTGAAAAGGGCATTGGAATATACCAGGAAAATTGCAAGTCTTATAATAATTAGCCATGCAGGAGAAAACAGATGGGAGCATGCAACCTATACCATGCACTTTAATATATCAACTAACCATACCACTACTTCAAAACTGCCAACTTTACCGTACATAGCATGCACATGAAGGTGCGGAGAAAGGATTTAAGCAATAACAGTTCATACTGTCAAACTCTACTTAGAAGCAAGAAGGTGACTGGTCAAAATCTTCAATAAGATTCAATCATAAAATGAAATGATAATCATTAAACACGGAAATTTTACTGTAATCGATCTTTTGCCACGAAAAACAGATTGCCACAAGTCATGACAACTGACAAAAGCCATTCAACTTGGATGCCCAAATAAAGCTTTAATTTATTATCACCAATTTCCAGTTATATTACCAAAATGGTAATGTGCGTGTGTGCATCACTTACAGTTTTAGGTTGCTGACCAAGCCCTTCTTTAGAGAATGCTTTTGTCTTTGTCTCTTTTTCACATATTTTAAATCTTTCCATTTCACGCTCAATAAGTTTTCGAGCATCCACCAGAGCCTGCTCATAAGAGGCACTAACCTATGTCAACATACACCAAAAAAGAGTGTTAATAGTCAAGTCCAAATTAAGAATTGAGAAATTCAGCATATAATACCAAAGGAAAAATGAGATATAGTGCACCTAATGGCAACTTCTGGAGCTAAAAATGCAAAACAGTGAAACAAAGAACATTAATGGAAAGATGTATCGAAGTTGATGATGCCAACATAAATAACACATTCACCAGTGTTGAGAAAAAAAACAAAAGAAGTTGAACGATGACAGATTGTGAAACATAGATCAAAATGAACCATTTATTTATTAGCATAAAAGATAAGTCATAAGTAATCGGAGTAGATCCCTAACAATCAAAATGGGTCTCCAAAAACATTAACCTGAGACATTGCATGGCCAAAATTAATTTTCACATTGGTTTCCCCTTGAAAACCCAACAGTGTCATCCGTATCCTAAAAATTCCCGACTTGTCCAATTAGTGCCCGATTAATCATCCATTAAGTCCCAATTAATCCTTGAATCAGATTTATTTTTTGATTAGTCCCCATAGGCCCTCTGCCCGACTAGAGCCAAGCTTTTTGAGAACATTGACTATCATACATATGTGCGAGTCAAAAGTAAAAACAAAAGCAACTTGAGGCTGAATGACCACTAACCTAAACTTAACTAGTTTATGCAACTAGAAACAGCTAATTAATTACTTCCAACTGAACTCCACAGTAGAATCAAAATGCCACACATCAAATGAAATGTAAAGCAAAGAGAAACAAAATAAACCAACTTTCTTGTCCTTGATCTCGCTAGACTGAATCCATGTCTTGATTTGGTCCCTATACCTCTGCAGCTTCTTAATCTCCTTCTTCAAATCCGCCTCAAACTTCTCCTTCTGATTCGCATTGTCCGTATCATAAACCTGAACGCAGAAATCAAAACACAGTGACAAAATTGCAAAACAGAATCCAGAAAAACGCTGCAAGAGATCTGACCTTGTTCCAGATGCTGTCGAACACATCGACGCCTTCCTGAACCTTCTTGAGAACCCGATCGATCTCTCCCTGAAGCTTACGGCTCGCTCCCATTGTCAAATTGCAGAACTGAGAATCGAATCGGAGGTGCTTATCATTCAAAACGATAGCTTATGGCTTTGATTGCCTGTGATTGAGTGAGTAGAGAGAGAGAGAGTCTGATCGATCGCTAGGGTTGCAACTGTTGGAAAATGGATGATGAATTGATGATAGAGACGAAGGTCGACGGAACCGAATCGGGCCGAGAATTTCTGATCTGATCTGCGAAAAGTAATGGGCTGAGCTGAGCCTGTGTTTTGTGTGGGCTTAGACCCATAAACTCCGGGCCCGTTTTAAAGTGGACCAGAGTAATCGGTACAAATAATTAGTTACTTTTTTTTTCTCGAAACCAATAATTAGTCACTTAATTTCTTCTTCCACGGGGAATATAAAATAATTATCAATTTTACGCCATAGGATTACAAATCTCAGTGAAGCCCTAACTCTATCTTCGCCGGCCCTCCTCTTTACTGATCCCAAATCAATATCTCATCGCCATCTCCTGAGGCTTCAAGTTCCGGTTCTCTGGTTTGAATTTTGGAATATTTTATTGGGTAAGTTTGTTTCGCTTAATTTACTCTTCGTAGTTGAATTGTGGCTCTGGTTGTATTGAATTTGAAGTTTTTTTGTGTGTATTGATGTGTATGTTTTGATTTTTGTTTTATGGGTTGAGATTTTGTTTGTATGTGTATGTGTTTGATACTCTCTCCATCGAGTTAGGTTGGGATTGGGTGTTTAAGCATTGCATTTGTTTTCATGCAATTCAATGTGATTTTATTCTTATGTGCCATTTTAATGATCATGAACGTTTTAAACTGCAAAGGAATGATTTTTGGCAATCATGGGTCTTAAATTCATTGGGTTCTTCAGTGCTCAACCTTACAAATGATAAAAGTCATCTTTGGGTTTTACTTCTGAACTTCTATGGAACTGCTAAAAGGAGGCAGCCACTTTGATCCCAATTTCTCTACTTAAAATTAGGGGTTGTTTTTATATTTTACTGTTTTTATTATTAGATTTTTAAACTTTGGCGGGTTTAAGCAGGTCTAGGGAGTATGTCGGATCCAAAACCTCAGATTACTCAAGGAGATCCCAGATGTCATCACTGCGCAGGTCCTCTATCCAAAAAGATGGTATTTTCATGCCCCCCAACCAACCCTTCTGCTGGAATCTTATTTCATATCGACATTGTTCTTTTGTTAGTTGATATTTCTTACTTAATGGTTTTTTTCTTGCATACTTATTGCAGGAAACTAGTGATTGGACTATCGCGCCACTGATCAGGGATAGCTTTTCCATGGTAATTCTTCACACGTGAATTAAGATTGCTTTTATTGAGAAATTTAAGAATTGTTTGGGATCTCAGGTGATTTGGGATATCTAATTGGGCTATTTAGGCTTTCATTTATGAGTTGCCATTATAGTACTGGGGACAAATTTTAGAAACCATTCAAATGGATTGAAGAATTTATCTGTCTTCTACATAATTTGTTATCCAATTTGCTATCTTCTGAGCCTTATTCTATTCTCCCCCTCTTTTTGTTAGATTGGTTCAGCTTTTGGTGGAACTGCAAGTGCCTTCTATGGATTTAACCATGGTATGGAACTGCAAGTGCCTTCTACTGATAAGTGTATTGTCTTACTATGATATTTCCTCGATGGCTAATGGATTTGATCAATCGCAAAATGATATATCTGATTAAGAAACTACGAGTCTGGTTCTCCTACCAACAAAGTTAATTTTCCTAGACTCCTAGCGACTATAAGTGCTATAAATGAAGATAAACTAGATTGATTGGTGTTATTTAGGTATATAGGTGCTGTGCTTCCTTCTTTTTTATCACCGTCCACCCCAAATTTACCATTCTATATAACATTTTGCATGCATTAAAGCATAGTTTTGTTAGTGTTTGACGTCCCTCCAGCTGGCCTCGTGTAGCAAACTCAAGTGGTTATAATTTTTCTGTACGATGTTTATGGTACTTTAATCATGCTTTGTGAAAAAGGGAATGTGAAACTTTGATTTGGACATCTATTTTTAGAATATTGTGATCATAACATGCGATGTAGGTGGTATCTATATTACTTATGATATATGGATTTACATGACACAATGTGTCTATATGTAATGTATACGACATACGAGTACAAAGAACCAGAACCTGATTACATTAGGATTCAGAAGATTTACTCATATTAAATTAACGATCAGCTATTATATAATCCTCAAAGGCAAATATAGGGGATTTTTTTTATCATTGATGATGCATGAGCTGGGGTATGCAACTCGTTTGACAAATAATGACAACAACAAAAAGGTAGAAATGAATCCATATAATAAATGCAGAATTGAGGTTATGAACTATGCATATCCATATCTGGTTAGTCAAGTGACCTGCACATAGGGCCTGGACCTAATCAAAGCAGGCCTTTTCGGAAGCAGAAATGAAGATCCTGGTTGTTGTGAAGGCGAAACTTCTATCCTTATAAATGCAGCTAACGTTTATTAAGAAACATTTCATTTAATGTTTTTCTTCTATTTTCGTTCCTGAGCATAGAATTTTACATTTTTCTCCATTTGAGAAATCTTGTTTTCATGTCTTGCCTCCCCATTAGCCCCATCTGAAATTTCAATGAAAACTAGGCACATGCTTTTGGTTATTGGCTGTGTAGAACATTATATAATGACTTCTAACTATAACTTCTCCTCTCTTGATGTGAAGTGTAAATTTTATTCTGTAGGTCTATGTTTGGGCATTATGTAATACAGAATTATCTAAAGAGTAGGCCTTAAACTTTGTCCTTATTTTGGTGCCCATGCAGTTATGCCAGTTGTTACGAAGTGGGTAAGGGGGCCTATATGGTTGCATTTCTTCATTGGTGTAAGTATTTTTATCTCAAATAATTGTGCTCTGTTATTTTGTTGAATTAATAAGAAATACCCAATTTTAGAACATGATTATTAGTACTTGGATTTTTACGATGCATATTCTTATATGAGTAGCAACCTAGTTACCGAATCTGTTTTATTATTTTTCTTTCCAAAGTTTCTTTTTTCCTTTTGTCTAATGTTTTTTTTTATTTATACTGGATATTGGCTTACGTGTGCATGTAGAAAAGTCTTTTACTGAAGTCACTCTATGTTCAAGAAATCCCGGATATTTTGCATAGATATAAAACTTTTGTAGGAGATGATGTACAACATCATACTTTTCTTTGGAGAATAGGGATAGCATGAAATTTTTTCTGTAGTCTTGTCAGGAGCTGAGGGTAGCTTGGTATGATCCCATATCGAACTTTCCTTTACCAAGGGTGTTTTGTAAGCTCATGGGTTCTCCTTCTCTTACCCATCAGGCTAGTCATCTGGGTTGTGTTCTTCCATCATACCTCCACATTACTTGCTTTCAGAAAGCTTTAGACTTGGCCACACCTTTGGACCGGAAACTATGTGCCACACTAGGAAGGCATTAATTCAGATTTATGTGCCGGACACGGACCCATGCAGGTTTTGCAGGAAACGAGTCTGAGGAAAATATAATCTTTTCTAGTTAAGAAAGAGACAAAAAAGGGGCTTGAGTAAGCTTGCTTTCTTCATAATGGACCTGGATCTGTTGATGTAATGCAATGGGGTTTGAGTATGCTATGATACTCTTAAGGAAAGAATCGCAAACTGTGGTCTGGTCTTGGATAGTGTGATCATCATCAGATTAGTCTTAAAGTGCTTATCACATCTTTTAGTCCGCACCAGGTTGTCTGACTTTGCTCAGACATTAACTGTAACAATGATAAGGATGCAGTTTAGTTTATGGATTGGACATTATATCAACAATTTATTTAGCAGATCTTGTTTATCTAACTTTGTCTTCGTTTTGTAGAATGTTGTCGCCTGATTATTTTTTGTGCATATGTGCAGGCACCCCCAGTAATAGTCTTCTCCTCAGCTTGTGCTGGATTGGCAGGTGGTGCAATTCCAGCCATGGCTCAACTAGCTTCTTCATCTTATCGTGCAGCATTCTCACCCCCTTCGACTCCTCCACCTTCTCAGAATGATAAGATTAACAAATCCTCTACTTCCACCCTTTAATATACAAGCTTTAATTAAGGTTGTAAGAGAAATGACAGAAATGTGGCCAATTCTAATCACCATACCGATATTCGAGTTTATTGTCCATAAAAAGAAGTGTCCGTTTGCATTGTCTTTCACTTGTGTAATTGGCAAGGGCAAGAGAGTTGTATCTGTACAGCCTTATGAGTATTATACATGCCTAGACATGTATTCCATTTTCAATAAACATTTTGCTGCTAAAAAGCCATATAGTTTTATGATGAAAAAATGTGTGAAAAGCTATCATTTATTTTATTATTGCATTACATATTGGTCCAATTCTCAGTATTTGCTCCAAAAAGCCCCTTACAAGCAATTGTATATATCCACAAGTCCTCTTAAATGCTTCAAACAACAACAAAAAATCCCAAAAATATGATCACTTTACAGGTTCCAAAGCACATGCATGCACAAGCCCTGTAAGTCATCAATCAGTCCTCATCCCCCTGGAAAGCATGCTGTGATGGGTTTGAACTCCCAGTCCCACTGCTCTGAGACCCAGAAAATGGAAGCAAATTGTCCAAAGGCGACGGCGTAGGAACCCAATACCTCCTTCCAAGACTGCTCCTAGTACCGTCAATCAATCCCCTATCGCTCCGGAACCCGCTCGTCTCAATCTTGTTATCGTCACAGGGCATCTGAAATCTACAAACGGGGCAAGAACTATGAAGCTCCAGCCAAGGAACAATACACTCATCATGAAACTTATGCTTACAAGCAACCTCCTTCGCATCCCCTCCAATCTCAAACTCCTCCAGACATATAGCGCACTGCAGATTCTCCTCTATGATCACCGTAGGCATTCCCCTGACCGCCTCTCTCCGCGCTGGCGTGCTGCCATTTCTGTTACTACCGCTCTCTGCCAAACGCTGCAAGAAGAAATCCATCCCCGGCCCCAGCAAGTACTCTCCCACAAAGCCAGCTGCATTTCGGGCATGATCATGATCGCGCGGTTGGCTCAACGAGTTTACAACAATCGCATTGCCATTATTGTTCTCTCCATCAGCATTTTCCAGCTCGGGTGTCATCGTGGAGGATCGAAGGTCTTGGGGGAAACGAACGACTGAGGCTGATGAGTTCATCGTTCTCCTCCTAAGGGGAGATGGTTCAAGGTCTCTCTCATTCTCGGTCTCAGCACGATCTCTGGTATGTTGGGTTGTGAGGCGCGCGCGATGAGGGGATCTGACATCAATGAGGCCGAGCAAGATTGATGTCCAGAGGGAGCGAGCGCGCTCAGAACTCAAGGCGATGGCACTGCGGGTGTCCTCGCTGCTGTCCATCTCTTCCACAAACCCGCCCTCGCATAGAGGGCATTTCACCTCAGCTTCCGTTATCGGGCTCACCCTCTGACAGCACATGTAACACCAGTATCGGCTCGCCATGGCATCCCCCATCTCTCCTGCTCTATCCAAGAACATTATTCAGAATTCACATGCAATAACCCAGAAAAATTCAAAAGACCATCCCCAAATTCCCAATTCAAAAGTTCATTTTTCTTACCCTAAATCAAACACCAAGTTTAAGGTTATTGTGAAATGATTCAAGTTCATAAAACATTTTATTCTTCTAAATCTTCCCTGATAATTAATGCTCATGTCCAACACCAATCTTAGGGCTAATGTGTGATTCACCCACAAAATTAGAGTGCAATCTTGAAAAATAACACTAACAAGTAGAACAACAATTAAAGCAAAATCTTTCACCCAATTAATGGTAAACTTGAAACCCAAACATCATCACTTTCTATAGCATGACAACACAAAACAACCAGGAACTGGTACAAACTTGAACATTGTACAATGTTCATCAAAATGTGCATGTTAGGGAAAATTAACAAACAAACAAGAGAAGTATGATATAAATGAAGAAACAGAAATGGGTGATTGAAAAGAAAGGGAAGGAATTGGAAACACCTGTGTGGGACGGGAGATGTTTGAAGATGAAATGTTGGAGATGATCAAATAGGGAAGAGGACTGTTCATCTTCTCTTTTATGCTTTTTAAATTCCAATATCAGCTTCTACTATTTTAGCTCATTTCTTCTTTGCCTTCCATTTTTTATACTTGTAATTAAATGGATTAAAATTAGCTTAGGGCTCTTTCATTTCCATCTCAGCCCATCAAATTTTATTATTGGGAATATTGTAGAAATTAACGGTCAAAATTAAAAAATTTACAAGTCTTAATGGTCACTCTCTTCTTTTACAAATTTCAACCTTAAATTATTTTATATTCTGTAAGTCCGTCAAAACAGATGAAAAAGCTTACTATATAAATAGTATGACATATATGTGACTTTATCATTTTCATAAAACCTCAAACTAACCTTGATTTTCTTCATTAAGCGCAACAAATATACATCACATGGTACAAGCTCACCAGTTGTACATTCCCCTTCCTATGTAGCATATTCTACACGTGGAACATAGTATTACTAGACTGCATATGTTTTGGTGTTAACAGAAGGGCATAGGCACGAGGAGCCCATAAATATAGAAATCAAATTGTCATGATCTGATACCATGTGAAATTGTGTCACATGTATCGAGTCAGACTTCACAACTAAAAAGTCAACTGTATTAATTGGTCGATTCATTCTCTTTATATACACTTATATTTTTCATGCGTGTACTAGAAGTGTGGCTTATTTTCCTTCACACATTGTACACCTTAACACTCCCCACACATTGCAACATTCTCTACACGTGTGTGTCATAATAAGACTACACTTCTACACATATGTTGAGTTCATAGGGGCGTAGGCACTAGGAGCCCACAAACACATGCACAAATCAATATGCTCTGATGCTATGTAAAACTATGTCATATGTATCAGTCAGACTTTACGACTAAAAATGCAACCTTACTAGTTAAAGTACGTCTCTTTCCTTTATATACACAAGTTTTCAATTCTTTTCATATGAGTTTAACTTCATTTTTCATTCTCATCTATGTACATATGAGTCTCGCCTCGTATGCACATGTTTTCACTTCAACAACCTCAATTATAGTTGACAACTTTACATGAATAGTAAGGAAAAAAATTGCTTTCAATTAGAAATGATAACAAGCGAGTTTGGAACGATGATTGAATTTAGAGTATTTTATATTCGTATAAGAATGACTATAAATAGATTTAGGGAGTTTTATAATTTTCTCCCATTTTGACTGGATCAAAAATATAATCTTACAAACTTAAATGATAGCATGGTACAATTAACTATACCAAAGCAAGATTTTCCCTAAATTTTGAATGTATAAAATTTATACCCACACACGTGAATTGGTATGAGCTTGAATTCACCCAGTAAAATTTTGGACCATGAGACTATGAGAGATTTTTATTTTTCATAAATAAAACGTTTTAACTCGATCAAGATTAAGTTATGACAATAATTCATAAAACCGACATGTCGTTTTTCAAATTGAAAGGGTCTATAAAACCCAAAACCCTAAGAAAGGATCTCAACTACTTGATCTTATCTGAGCAGAGTTCACTTTTGTTGATCAAGAAACTGTGTATAGATGGAAGGTCTTATTAGACATGGTTATGCTTCTTAGTCATGTAGTTCTTGTAATGTTATGATATTTTTGTGCATAGTGTGTGTTAAAAGCCCAATCCAATGTTATGATATTTTTGGGTGTTATTTGTGCATAGTGTGTGTTAAAAGCCCAATCCAATGTTAAGCTTGAAATGGTCCGATCCAATCAGACTCTAATATCATGTTATTTGAGGTGTTTTCTTGTGCTATGCTTTAGCTTTGTTTATCAAAAATGTATTGCCGTTTTTTGATATAAAAAGAAGGTTGGTTTTGTATCGGGTTATGCTTCTTTTAAGCTAGATCATTTTGATTGGAAGTGGTTATTACATGAGGTCTATGACATTTCACTCAGTTTGATGATTTTAGGTAGCCTTTGCTTCTTGGATCGGATGGTAAGCTGAATTGTATAGTGTTATTTTGGGCTATGCTTTTGCTTTTCGATATGATATGTGTATTTCAGGTAGTTACAGTTTTCAAACAATGTATTTTTGACTGAAACATTCATTACCTTGCATTTCTTGCTGAATTGCATAGCTGTTGACAGGTTATGGTAATGCATGGTGAGTGAGGGTGGTTTCATGAAATCTTTTTCTTTGCTTTTTTGATCCCAGAAGACAAGCATTTACGGCAATAGACCTTTGAGGAGAGCCAAGGAGATAAGTATGTAAACAAAATGATATGTACTTTGTAAATCTCTCATTATTTTTTTACATTGAGTTGTAAATCTATAGATCATTGTTCCAAGTGTCATGATGAATAAAAGCCTTATTATTTTTGTATGCTCTTGTGCTTACACAAACATTTATAGCTTTGAATGTGCTTGTTCAAATGAGCTGTGAAGTTTGTGAGGATATTCATTGGGCCTACTTGCCCACTTGTGTACTGTATATGC
>JAYMTP010000393.1:0-35044 GCA_036897365.1 Geranium brycei | reverse complement strand
AAAAGAGCCCCCTCCTTTCTTCCTTCGTCTGAGAGTCGTCGACGCCCACTCCTGCTGCCCCAGCTCCTCCGGCGACCCAACGAGAGAGACGGCGAGGGTTCCAAAGGGTGCAGATGTTGGATATTGTGATGGATGATTCTTGCTAATTCAAATATTTATGCTTCCATTATCATTTATTGCCCAGAGAAATTTCATTATAGAGAAATGCTATAGTTTTACAGAAAATAGTTTGCAATTGGCAATGTTCAATCAAATGCTTCAGCATGAATAAGATAGAATTATTATAAGGGTTAATTACGAGGTGAACTTGTAAAGAAGATGTCAGAATTGCAGAGCAAAGATAGAGAGGGATGTCGATTGAGATGGAGGGCATTTTCGTCATTATGAAAAAATATAACAGCAAGCTCAGATAAAATGGACAGAAGTGAGTGAAATTGTAAAAAAGCTTGCTCAGTTAAAATGGACAGAAGTGAGTGAAATTGTAAAAAGGTACAGTTAAATGAGCTCAAACAAAACCTTTTTGAAATAAATTTAATAATATGTAATAAATATAGTAAGTTATAATTAACCCTTTTTACTGTAAGTTTACTTCTCTCTAAAATATAAATTCACCCTTAGACAGGTGTAAGTAATAGATGAAACCGACGATTAACTGGTAATATGAGTAGCCAATAATGTGCGTCCTATGTTGAGATTTGAAATTTAGAGAAAAGCCCGCTCGTAGGGCACGCGTCTACATCACCCACTGTTGCACGGATCTCCGTGAAACCAAATCACAGCCTGGCTTCAAGCTTCATATAATTGAGGTCTCATCATGACCCCACTCTCCCAACAACTTCAACTATCATCGTTTTTCCCAAATTACCCCTCACCACCCCAAATTACCTAATTGCCATATCAATATCAGTATGACCAGTGTCTGAATCTGAACCTCTTCAGAATCCAATTGCTAAAACAAATAAAATTCCCACATGAACTCAACAGCTCTCAAGTTATAAACCAGAATAAAATTGAAAACAGACATGTTTCAGAGCAAATTCTCATTTTCAACTGATAGAGAAAGCTACTGGGGAATTTTATCTCTAGAAGTTAAATACTACATTAGGATCCAAGGGGATATTGAACATGGTTTGGCCAAATAACCATTTCTCCCTCGATTCAGTCTATAATTAGATCTCATCTACCAGGTTAGGGTTAATACGTATTATATATATTATTTATACAAGCATGTCCACCGCTGCACTTCATCCTTAGTCCTTACTACGTATTCACGCTCACGGATTTGAGCTTCTTGGCTGCTTGGACGAATTCTGTGATCACCTCAACTTTGTCTAGTTGTTGCTGCGTCAAACAAATTCAATATACAGTGTAAGATTCATGCATACATTCGGTTTTTGGTGTGTGTCTAAGAGAGAGGGAGAGACTGAGACCTTTTGTGATGCGAAATGGCGTTGCACTGCACTGAGCAGTTTCTCCCGCGGTGAATTGTCATTACCGCATGCCTGCAATTCATATTTATAGGGTACCAAGTTCAATAAATATTTATTGGAATAAAGAATTGTAACTGAAGAGCAGTGGTTTCAATATGACTCACAAGGTTGTAGTGCTTGCAATATCTCCATAGGGACTCAGTTCCTAATTTGGCCAGGTTCACCCTCTGATGATCCATGCAATAAATCAGTAGGGCAGATGTTTAACATGATAATTGATGGTGTACAGAGCAGTTAAAAATAATATGCATCTGTCTGTCATGTCATCAATGACTTGCCTAATTAGTTAATGCAATATATAGAACTAGCATAAATTTAAGTAAAAGCTACCAAGTTTCACCATCTAAATCATTCCAAAAAGCATCACATGAAAAGCAATTAATCAATACAGCCAAGCTGTCTGGTGTAATTTTAGTCTCAGCAAAAAGGTTCTAACTTTAAGAATACATGCATTCTGGTACATTAAGGATCCATACCGGTTGAGGTGAGTGGATAATGGATTGGACGTCTCTGAAACTGCTACGGCTTGTTAATTTTGCTGGTGTAGATGTAACCCATGGCTTTGTGTGTCGAACTCTTGGTTTGCTAAACTTATGAAACTCAAGACTGCTGGCTGACAAACAGAAAACAGAAACGACAATCTTAGGATAATGAATTCCCAACATGTGCATCATTCTTACAAAAGAAAGTTATGGTTTCATCATGTAGAAAATACTGCCACTTACAAAAACCATTGTCTTTTTCACCCACGTCAGAACTACTGCTGGAGTTATAAAGATCGTCATCTTCTTCATTTCCCGTAGGTGGTTCCAAAACACTCAATGCATTCCTCTGCAGCTTAACTTCTACACCGTTTTTAAGAACCTTGCATGTCAAAACACAATAGTTTTAAAGGTGCATCCCACAAGTTTCATTTGTGTGCATTTAAAAGAATAATATTATTAGGGTCTTGAGCAACAAGTTCCTGTAAAGTACATGTCAAGCCATAAAGTTACTATTCCATAGGATGAAATAGAAAAGATGAAATCCCAATCTACAAATAACAGAATATGCAACAAGATGCAGCAAAGAAGAGGGAATTAACCAAAGCTAATTTCAGAATAACCAAGCCTACAATTTGAAAGCGGTTTTAAAAAAAATATCTTATCATGTAGGTTTTATAACCAAAAGGCAAAAATATGATAAGTTATTTTTAGACATTGTTCTAAAAAGCTGTTTTTTCATATATCCCATCACTAATTTGCCAATAGCAGTTACCAAGCAAAAACAAAACTTAAAAGATTGCCAAGACCAGTACAAATTGTCATGCTGTTTCCTTTGTCAGCACTGCAAAATCTATATAAACAGGAGCTCCTTCCACTCAACTTGTGGTCTTTTTTCTCATTAGTTCCATAGTTTGATTACTTGGGTCTTTAGTTAAGGTTATAGGGGGAAACAGAGAGCAAATTCAAAAGTAATAGTAAACAATAAAAATTATCAATTAGAAGGAAGAAATTTGGTTGAGATGGTTCCCAATCCAAAGTTTTTTATTTGAGAAACTACAGCAAAATAAACAACAAATAAAAGAGGAAACACTAAGTAAAACACTGGGTAATCAAGGAATAAGGAAATACCAGCCAATGCCAACCACCAAGTCCTACAGCTTTCTTAACCACCCCCTGTAATCCGACAAGTACAGACTTGGTTCGATTGTTTCCCGTGACAATAACTTTGGTATGCCTGGGTAGAACTGAGAGTTCCTCATCACCACTTTCCTCCCGGAAAGGTGATAAAACCCGAGAAGAACATAGCTCAGGCTCCAGCATTTTGTTGAAACCGCTTAACATCATCGTTAATGGATAAAAATTTCAGCAATCCCAATTCTCTACTTCCACTACCAGCACCACACCTCAAAATTGGGCAAAACCCTTCAATCAAAAGGAAGGGGATCGTTGGAGATTATTAGCTTCAGCTCATAAACCCTTAAAATATTCCCTTCTCACCTTCCAAATCATCTGCACGGTCATTGAAAAATAAAAACAGAATACACATGAGTCCCTCCAAAATAAAGAAACAGAATAGAGATCATCATTTTGGGGTAATCAATCATTTAAGCAGAAAGAAGAAGAACAAAGCAACAATTAACTCACAACAATAAAACATATCCATACCCATAAGCTGATCAAGAGAGAAAGACAGAGCACTGTGAGGTGAGAGAATAGTGATAATTAAGCTCTGGCAGGAATAATATTTAGGTAGGTGATGAATGCAATTCTGCTGATTCACGGATTTTAGATGGATCACAATAAATGAGTGAAGACGCAGTTAAATCAGATCAAAACGATGCTCATCATAAATTTCCCACAGTGACGTCACCAAACAAACACAGTGCCTTCAATTCAATCAAAACCTCCAACCCCAAATTAGAAATAAAAAAACCTCGTCCATTTCCATTCACACTCTAATTTATCACACTACCACTTCCATTTCTCCTCCAGTTGCGCACAATCTCAAACCTAAATCGCTCTTTTGCTGCTGGGAAAACGGCGGAAAAAGAACACAAACTCAATTTCAAAATCCAAACATCTAATTACTCATGAATCACTGAAACGAGTGCGTTTTCACTGTCAATTTTCCTCTGTTTTCTCTCACACCAAACAGAACAAAAATCACGAAGAAAGCAAATAAGAGAACTCCACACCGAATTTGGACTAAGCTAATGAAACAAAACAAACACGCAATTAAAATATTTAAATATCCACCAGAAATCAATTCAAAACCGAGAGAGAAAAATCACAGAGAAGAAGAGAAGTTCAAGTGAGGACACGAGAAACACAAAGCTTCTTCAACAACAGCAACAAAGCAGAAAATACACAGTGGAGAGAAAATCGAGTACCTGCAGAGAAATATAAATCAGCTGAATGCGAAGAAATGCGATGGATTCGGATTGGCGAGAAGCAGAGAATCGACTGGGATTGGCGATCTGGAAGAAGATGGTGAGGAATTTTTGAACCGCAGTGTGGGAATGCACAGCACTGCACAGCTTTTGAGATTGAAAAATCTCTGCAACAATAAGAGAGAGAGAGAGGACACTAAATGCTTACCAACTGCCATGGAAACGACCTGCCATGTGCCGTACGGCCACCTCTTTTTGACCGGCTATAGCCGGTGGATGCGAACTGGGCTCGGCTCGAGCCGAGATCGGCGTCACGTTTTGTGGACGATGCATTGTTATTCGCGCCCGTGACCCGTTTTGAAATTTTTTATTTTTTCTTTTCATGTATGCAAGAGAAAATTGTAACTACTGTTTTGCAGAAGAATGGAGCAGTTAATAAATAAATTGCAATAAATGGGTATACAATAAATTAATAATGGAACTCCACCAAATTCTTCTCAACGAATTCTTTTTTCTTATAGGCACGCCGGGTTGGATCAATCATGTATTCACGATAAAGAGATGAGTTTGCACAAAAATAATTTTGTTTCAGCAATTAAATTAAATTTATTCGGTTTGTAAATTGTAAATAATCTAGTTCACAATTAAAGCAAGCAATTTTGATCCAACTTTTTGTTTGATATTTTCTACTCACAGCCAATCATTACCGGTGGTCAAGAACTAGACAGAATTCTCTAAACTTCTGTATACGAGAACTAGACCCGAAATTATGAGGTAAGCCACCTCTGGTTTCCTAAAAAGAGAACCAGACTTGAAAATTATGGCCGGCTCGTTCATAAAGGACTTGAAAGGACTTGAAGTAGTTGTTTCAGGTCTACTCAAAATATATGTTTCAACTTCCAAATATGATAAAAAATGCCCTAAATTAAAAGATTTAGGTTCATTTTAAAAATTAATACATAAAATAATACTCTAATAATCACTTTCGCTTTTAGGCCTCAAAAGCCATTGAGCCAGGCTGCCGAAAATATGAAGTAAGTCTTCAAATGTTATATATATATATATGAGAACTAGATTGAAACTACGATGTAAGCCTCCTATGATTTTCTATATATGAGAACCATACCCAAAACTATGACGTAAGTCAGTTTGGTTCTTAACTCGGTTTTTTGGTTTGGTTCCTTGATTTTATTTTATTGAAATCGATTGATTCTCAATCTTCATCTAGTCGTATTACAAGCCGAATCAAATAATTATAATTCTAATTTATAGGCAAATAATTAAATTTTGTAACGAAAATCGAATGTTAAAATGAAATTATCAAAAATCAATTGAAATATAAAATTTATACAAATAATAATAAATAATAATTAACGTATCATTGTTATAGACATTTATTTTTTTGTTTACTTGTCGACTCAAATTGATTAAGTTTTTTTTGATTAATCGATGGTTATTAATTTTAAGAGTTGAAATCAAACCAAAATTAAATGGTTCTTTTGAACTCATAATCAAAACAAACCATTAATCATGTTCCCGAATCTCCCGCTCCAGTTCTCGTTTGATTCTCGATTTTATATCCAAAATACCCACGCCAACCAATCATGTTCATTTTGGATTAATCACTTCGTATTTTGTTCCATGTAAGGTTATGGAACTCGGATCGCGAGAATATATCGGTGGGCTGACAAAAAGGGAGATTTAGTAAACTCGGGGAGATTGCTGGAAAATCGCAAGAAAACGCGTTTTGTAATAAATAAATATATATAAACTCATATGTATTATTAATTAAAGACAAACTAAATTATTTTAAATTTTAAATTATAATAATCACTATTTTCTCTTATCAAATTGAATCAAAATTCATAACACAAAATAAAATAGTTATTAAGTTTAATACTCGTACTATCAATTGCGATTTGCAACACAAATTCAATTTAGACCGAATTAGACAAAAAATAATTAGTTTAAACTGAAGTAGACCAAATTAGAACATAATTAATTCATGTAAATCACAATAGACCAAAATTAATTAATTTAGACCGGATTAGACTTGAATTAATTTGAATTTAGGTGGGTTAATCGGATTTGATCGATATTTTCACCGATATCGGCCGTCTCGTCGCAAAAAGCTAGAAAAAACCATTATATTATCGGTATGTTGATATCGGGGATATTCATAACATCTGTAATATCACTTTAAATTAAAGATGATGTATTTCACACATGATGGTTAACTCAATATCCAACCCAATAAATTCACCAGAAAAAAGAGAGTACAAACAATAATTACCAAATTTAAAATCGTGTGGTCCACAAAATTCAGATAAATTGGAATCCCATGCTCACGAACAGTCATAGGTGGAGGGCAATGCCGTAAATAACAAGAACATCGAGGGCAGCGCATGAAGAATCAATCAATCGCGAGCTGAGGGAGCGACCCAACCGGTGACACAGAGGAGGGCATGACGCACACGTGTCAGAGACCCAGCTGTCGGATCTTATCCTAACAAAACCATACTGTGCCCTTCCCACACAGCGAGCGACCTCTTTTTTATTTTTCAATTTTCGAAAATAATAATAATAATAATTATTATTATTATTCTGTGACCAGTAAAAAACAAAATTAAATTTGAATTTGGATTTGAAGTCCGCTATATAGCTGGAGCGCACTCTGTTTGTGTTTTGATTTTGATTTTCGTATTTTTGGGAACTCAAAGAGTGGGGTAGGTAGGGCCCACTGGGTCCTCATGCAAAAGGCCAGCGAGCGCGGGGCCTACTTCTCTGTGGCATTGGCTGAAACTGTAGATTTTACGTTACCCTCTACACGTTACTAGTGCTTGCTCTATGTTTCCGAAAGCCAAATCAAACCGTCCTCGTTATTTTATTACTATTGACTTTACATAAACGACACTTTTGTTCTTGTCCGCTCCCACACACCCAATTCACTAGCTATACCATTAGCACTTCCACGTACATTTAATTTAATCAACTCCGTTAAAAAAATATTAAATCCGAAACATCGACCCGAACACAAGTTACACAACAGCTTGGTGATGTCTTCTTCAGGTGAATACCACTGCCCTTAAACAAAATATAATCAACATGAGGCTCAATCACGTGCAAACCGGCGAATCCACGAGGGCACGACACGTGCCGCTGCGTGCGTGACGTTAACATTAGGGATAGTAACATAGCAGGTTTGGAGCGGATTTGACAATCCCTGTCTCGTTAGAAACGGATCGGGGATTCTTCGTTTTTAACAGGAACAAAGATTTTCCGTCAAATTCGGAGATTCTCCGTCTTCCGCTTCCAACCCTAAAAAATGTTAAAACATATTTATCTTTTAATAAAACTTGTATTAAAAATTATTATTTTAATAAAAATATATACTTAACATAATATTTTTTTCATTAAACATGTATTATAAAGTATTAATTTAATAAAAATATATTGTTTTTCATTAAATATGCATTTTAAATTTTAAATTTAGAAAATAAATTTTTAATATATATGGGAGGAGTGGGGCTGGAATAACTCACCCCGTCCGGATTCGGGGATTCCCCGCCCTGTTTTCGTTTGGATTCGGAGATTTCCGTCGGGGACGGGGAATATTGCCATCCTTAGTTGACGTGGCAAACGCGAAAAAAAAAATCTTCCAATTCTTCGTTACACCACTCCCCCGACATGTAAAACTTTTTCCTTTAAATTATAGAACGAGACTTGTCCTCCCTACCACATGGCGCCTCCACGTTGATTCTCACTAGAATGCATCCATAATTAACTTGTTTTGAACTTTACATTTACATGTAAATGTGGCTTTCGCGACATTTTAAATATATTAATGTTGCACTTGAGTCCAACATTGTCAGTTTTGTTTTTACCTGGGTCGAGGTTGTGGAACCTAAAATAGAATGGAGAAGAGCAATTTACAGCTCAGGTACTGTGGGTGAACAGTGAGATTGAGTACCTGAAGAGGACTAATGTGTTCTTGTTAAACTGGACTGGAGCATGAAGCCATGAAAGGTGGTGTGGTGTGACCATCCCAGTCTTGTCAGTTGTGCACTGATTTGCAATCCTTGACAAGATGAGGATGGTGATGGAACATGCATTAATGGGCTGCCACAAAGATCTCATCAGTGTCATTAACAGAAACATAGCAGGTATGAACAAAATGTGTATGCTGCTTATAAAATTTAACACATCTGATAAGGGAGAAATGGGCAATGTGCAAAGTCATGATCCAACATTACTCCAATATCCAAACTAGCTATATATTATTATGAACACTTAATTTCATTAGTAATATAGTGCATTCGTTTCAGGTCGGTCAACAGGTACAAGAGCATTATTGTGCATGCCCGACAGATCATCGAGTAAATCTGGTACAGGACCAGTTTGTGTTGACAAGGGACTTGCCGCCTTCTGGCAGCATAGTGAGCACTGCTCGAACTGTTTGGTGACGATGCACCGCTGCAACTGGCATGAGCAGGAAATTATAAATATCTTGTTTCACCCGAATCAACAATGTCATCTGTTATTTGCGATACGCAGATGACAGTGTTGCAATGTCGGAAACAAGGTCATCAAAAAGAGCCTAATACAACGTACTTAGAGAATGTGATATTGGTAATCCTCTAGTCTAAATGAACGAGTAAAAACAGAACGCTGTGAGTATCCTTATATTATGATGCTGCATATCGACCTATGACATTCTTCCTGTTTTTCTCCATGGTGACGACAGAAATGGTTCGAAATAGAGAGCCGGAATATGCTGGCAAAGATCCATGCCACCAGATATCTATCAAATAAAGCCTACTGCAACCCGATGCACACCCATACCTCAGGATCACTACTGGACAGAAGTGACCAGCAGACTGTATCTGTAGAATTATTACAGCAGCTTGTTTGGAATTGTTAAGAGGCAGATGTAGGTCGAAGCCGAATAGGCTCAGGCACTACATTGAACTTTCAACATCTAGGAAGCTCATCTACTTTATTACCAACTATTAAAATTTGCAAGAAATTTGATTCTGTAACAAGCTTCAATACTAACAGAACTTTGATGAAGACTGAACAATTGAAAGACACCCTCGCCTTCCTAATCCAATTGTTTAATGTGTAGTAATGGTGTGGAATAAATGTGTAGATTAGTCGTAAGTTCCATTCACACTGGCGTATTTATGAAAACCCAAATTAATTTTACTACAGAAGTTACCAAGCTTAACTTTGAAATATTTTTATACCTTGAATATTTTTATATTACTTTTATATAGAATATATCTATTTTTGTTAAATAAGTATATTAATCTATTTAATATAAATTTAAAAAATAGAAATTTGCCTAGTCCCCGCCTAGCCTAGAAGGCCCTGTCCGACTGGCGCCTATGGATTTCTACAAAAGTATGAACTAAGAGTTGCGCTCATTGCTTCAACTTTGTGTTCCCTTCATGAGGTGGGAGGGGGCAATGAATCTTGCATAAAGTGTACAAGGGAAAACAAACACGATTACCCCAAGGATAGCTAGACTAGGCTGGCTCTTAGAATAATTTACAAATAAACCTACTTTTTTAGCTTCAACTTTTCTGTTTGCCTGCAACTCACTATATCAGTATATCTGTGAACTGTGAAGAACCATCCTTCCCAACTGCCATTACAACAACCATTTTTCTAATGGTATCTTTCTCCTATTCCACATAACATATTAAAGGAAGACAGTTGATAAATACAGGACAGATCAATTTCTGATTACTACAAGAAAATTATACTAAGCTAAAGTTCAAGTATATTAAGAACCCAATTTTAAAGGGCTGGCCAGGATTATTCAACCACTCATGGGAAAATAAATTACTTAACAGTTAGTATACTTACTGCCATATAAGAACATAGATATGTTCTAAACTTCTAATATGCCCGAATCAATGTCACATTACAATTTACAAGTACCCGTCTACTCCCCACAGCCACACCATCAAGACCACTTCCCTGCTTTCTCAAAACCGTAATTTTACTAGTCCTCCAATACTATGTTTACAGAGAACTTGTGTAAATCATTTTCACAACAAGCCACTCAATTACTTACAATCCTGAACTGTTTTGTCTATTTAATATCAAGCATCCTCCCTATCACTTTGTGTAATCCTCATGTGCATAAATGAACATAGTACAATGTTTCAACAAGAAATTATATACATATAGCACAAAACACATACTATCCTAAATAACCCACATTTCCACTTCATATCATAATGTGACCAAATAGCCCACAACTTCTAAATCCAAATCTTACCCAGTCTCTTCCAAATAATCGAAATGGAACACAAACCTAGACCATAATGTTCAGAAATGCAATCGATTAAAGCACACCAAAAAGAGAAAAAAAGAGAGGGTCGAAACCAGTAGATTCGCAAGCAATGCTTGCAGATTGATTGACGACAAAATCAATCAGATCAGAGACTGATGAACAAAATTTAAACACACTACACACAATCGAGCACAGAGGGAGAGGAATTGTACCTTTGTACTGCGAATTGAGCTCGGAGATTTCACGGCACCTGAGTCGTGGAGACGATGACCAAGTGCTTCTCGTTAATTAATGCTGGGCTAGACCGGAGTGGGCCGAACAAAACGATTCGCCACTCATATTTATAATATTGGGCCGAGCCCAGTAGTGTTGGTCTGATAGAGCCCGTAGTGTTTGGGCTTAATATAGTTGGGCCAGTTGTGCCGGATAAATGCCACCTCAGCAGAGCCCACCACTATAAATATGCTATATCGGTGATTCTAGAGGGAAAAAAAAGAGAAGAGTGAGGAACAGGAAGGTGTTAAATTTACTGATCTCCCTCGCGGAGCTTCTTCTCCAACAATCTCTCGAGCTTCTCTGAAGCTTCGAGCTCGCAAGATTCAAAGCACATACTATACTTGGTGTTTCGATTCGATCTGAAACCTTTTTTCCGTATATTCAATCGAAGGAGACATGGGACATGGTAACCTAGATTCGTCGAGAACGATTCTTTGTATCGATTCGTCACTGTTACGCCGATTGATTTTTCATTTTTTTTTCGATTTCAGGCGGAGACAAGGGCAGGCCCAGCAAGAAGCCTAAATTTTCCTCAAAGGTTGTTCAAATTCACAAACCCTATTGGAGATGTGTGCTTAGGTTTTATACTTTTGTGTGAAAATGTTGTGATTCTTATGCAATCGATGAATGTGGGCAGGACGATCACCGGAGCGCGACGGTCGAGGAGGAGGACGCCTATTTCGGCGATGAAGCCGAGGAAGATCCTCGGGATGGTACCAATTTCTGATATTTTTTGAAGTTTTGATTATATTGGGTTTTTGTTGGATTGGGGGCTAATGTTGTGATGTGGAAGCAGAAGGGAAGAAGAGGGATTTTACGAAATTGGAGTTGAAGGTTGATCATGCCAATAGGCCTTTGTGGGCTTGTGCTGATGGTCGGATATTTCTGGAGACGTCGTCTCCTCTTTACAAGCAGGCTTATGATTTTCTGATTGCAATAGCAGAACCCGTTTGCAGGTATATCACATTGCTTGAATGTCGGTGATCTCATGTATTAGTTTATACAGGCAGAAATAGTAATTTGGTTCTTGTGTTGTGATGCAGGCCTGAGTCTATGCACGAGTACAATTTGACCCCACACTCATTGTATGCTGCTGTGTCGGTTGGTCTTGAAACAGATACTATTGTTTCTGTTCTGAACAAGTTGTCCAAAACCAAGCTCCCCAAAGAGATGGTTGATTTCATATATGCTTCAACTGCCAATTACGGAAAAGTGAAGCTTGTGCTTAAGAAGAACCGCTACTTCATTGAATCCCCGTTTCCAGATGTAAGTGGTTATGTTGCCGCTTTCTTTGGCCTTGATGATATTTAGAGTTTTCCCTAGCCCGTTAACTATGTTTTGATAACATGCTTCACATGGGGTATGCAGGTATTGAAGACATTACTCAAGGATGACGTTATATCACGTTCAAGGACTTCTTCTGAGGTTTGTGGCGAAGTTTGGATTTGATTCCAAGAACTGATCTATGAGTCTGAATTCACTACATGCATGCTTGTCTGCTTCCTCCTACCATGTGCATTGTTATGGAGACATGATACCAGCTTTTGATTTCCCCCCGATGTAATCACCATTTCATTTATGTAGTATGTATTTGCTAATAGAATCATTAATTCATTCTTGTATCTCTTTGTGTTTATTGTCATTGCAGACTTCCAATTATCTCATAGTGATCAATATTGGGCCCAAATTAGATAACTAAATAAATATAAATGTGCAACACTGCTGCTTTGACACTGTGTTTCATTTTTTCTTCTCTCATGTTTCTCTATATTGATATTAAGTTTATGTCATACCATCTATTTGGGTTCCCAGGGCAATGATGGATTTACTATCAGCAGAGCAGCCGGGGGCATGGGTAGTAGTCATGATGAGCTACTAAATGAAGCTGAACTGGCAGCTGCAGCTGAAGAGAAAGAAACTCACGCATTTGAAATCGATCCTTCTCAGGTAATCCATATAAAATCATTTGAGATGAACCAAATTCTTTATCTTACAGGGCTAGTATGACGGTGTTACGGGGGATTTAGCCAATGTTGTCATACCATAGTTCAAAACTGTGTTGCGGACTAGAAAAAAATAGGTTTCTTGGTATATCTTCTTATTGATCTAATTGATAGTTTCAAATGTTAATGTTTTTCATGGCCTGACATATAAGTAACCAAACATTAAACAAATAAGATAGACCGTGTCTAGAGGACAGAAGTTGTTCCTTTGTTTCTCTACCTGAGCTCCTCATGTATGTATAAACTATAATACATATATTGGGATGGAATTTGGAATGTTGATTTCAAATTACTGCATAATGTATTTGCAACAGATATTACGTGACTTGATTTTTCAATATTTGCGCTGTTAACTTATGTTTGGAATTCCATCACAAGTTATTTCATTAATTTTTGGCAGGTTGAAAATGTAAAGCAGCGTTGCTTGCCAAATGCTTTAAATTATCCCATGTTGGAGGAGTACGACTTCAGAAATGATTCTGTGAGCTACTTGTCCAAAACACTTTTCTACATTTCGGAATTTTCAATTGTGTGATTGGTCATGTTCTGTGAAAGAAGATTCTGCAACTACAGATGAATGTCAGTAGTTCACATGTATGTGCATTTCTAACATTAAAAGGTACCTCATGACACTGCAGGTCAACCCTGATCTTGATGTGGAGCTAGGTCCTAAAGCACAACCACGTCCGTATCAGGAAAAGAGCCTCAGTAAAATGTTTGGAAATGGTAAGAATTAGCTTTTGACTTGTAAGGTATATGCATTTGAAAAGATTTGAAAAGTCAGTGAACTAATCTTTACAAGGTTCCCTCTTATACATGTTCAAAATGAGCCTCATTTGTTTCCAGAAATTGTTGGAGTAAGGGAATGATTGATTTACCTTAGATTAAAAAAAAGGAGATTAAGATTGCAGGATGGATTCAGTGTGTTATGGTTGGGATTTTCTGGAAGCTTTTCCCTTGCTATAGTTGCTGATAAAATTGGAATACTTTTCTATATTCTACTTCTTTTCCCATTTCTGACTCTTATTTCTTCCCATTACACTCTTCCACAAACTCTTTCGATACTTAGAAAGATTAGAAGCTGAAGTTTCTGACTTGTGGTATTAAGGTTGAGCTCAAGAATATATATTTTTCTTGAAAATGTAGGCAGAGCAAGATCTGGCATTATAGTGTTACCCTGTGGTGCTGGAAAGTCATTAGTTGGTGTATCTGCTGCCTGCCGTATCAAGAAGAGCTGCCTTTGTTTGGCAACGAATGCTGTTTCAGTTGATCAATGGGCTTTCCAGTTTAAGCTATGGTCAACAATAAAAGATGAAAACATTTGTCGTTTTACTTCTGATAGCAAAGAGAGATTTCGAGGTAATGCCGGGGTGGTTGTGACAACGTATAATATGGTTGCTTTTGGCGGTAAGCGGTCTGAAGAATCAGAAAAGATAATTGAAGAGATAAGAAATAGAGAATGGGGTTTGCTTCTTATGGATGAGGTAACCCTATCAGTTCATAATCAACGAGCCTCTTTACCTTTATAATGCATAACATTGTTTGTCTTGTGCAATAACGTATCGATCCTTGTGTTCAGGTGCATGTGGTTCCTGCTCATATGTTTAGAAAGGTCATCAGCATCACTAAATCCCATTGCAAGCTTGGGCTGACTGGTAAGTATGTCTATTATATAATTTACACAAAAGCTCAACAAAACCCTTCATGTTTCTTTGCTGAGCGTTGATATATTCTTGTCTGATAATTTGTAGCAACACTTGTGAGAGAGGACGAAAGGATCACAGATTTGAACTTCCTCATTGGACCAAAATTGTATGAAGCAAATTGGCTGGATCTGGTGAAAGGAGGATTTATTGCTAATGTGCAGTGTGCAGAAGTATGGTGTCCAATGACAAAGGAGTTTTTTGCCGAATATCTGAAGAAAGAAAATTCCAAGAGAAAGCAGGTTTAACATTGAATTGGCCTTATACTGGCCCACTTCCCTGCTCAATACTTTAATATTATTATTTGAATGTGGAATGCTATTGCAAAGTTGGTGAATTTTTGTAATGTTCTCATATATTGTATATTTTCCTTAACTCTTTCAGGCACTTTATGTAATGAACCCTAACAAATTTAGGGCCTGTGAGTTTCTCATAAAGTTTCATGAAGAGGAACGTGGCGATAAGATCATTGTTTTTGCTGATAATCTCTTTGCACTCACGGAGTATGCGATGAAGCTTCGGAAGCCCATGATTTATGGTGCAACCAGGTTGTCCATGAAATCTATTGCTTATTAAAACTCTCTTTTCTCTCTCTCCTTTTCCTCCCTTTTAGTCTACTTTCAGAGGAGTCTTTACTTATGGTGTTCCATGTTTTTAATTGTCTCCGTATTTGCATAATGTGCAGCCATATTGAAAGAACAAAAATTCTCGAGGCTTTCAAAACTAGCAAGGATGTGAACACGGTCTTCCTTTCAAAGGTATATTAATATTATTTTTATAATATTGTTCTATGGAAATTATGTTGAGACATGGAGCTTGCTTTTACAGATTTTAGTTAAAAAAATTGACTACACCACTTGACCTAAGAAATTACAATCAATGTTGGACACTTCAGTTGGTGAATATGATGCAAAGCGAGCACCCTTTTGGGTATGGAAGCCCTGTTTGACAAGATTCATGAACTGTCTCCTATATTTTACCTTGACTACGCCATTTTTATATTTCGTTGCCCATTTTAAGTATGATATTCTCTTATTGATTTATATGCCACTAAAATTGTGGGACCCTTAAACTCATTGGTGTGATCATATAGGTTGGTGATAATTCAATAGATATTCCTGAAGCAAATGTGATCATCCAGATTTCATCCCATGCTGGTTCAAGGCGTCAAGAAGCCCAGCGACTTGGTCGTATTCTTAGGGCGAAGGTCAGTTTTCATATCTTATTCTTGCATGTTAAATTCTAGCCTCGGTTTGACACTGGATTATTGGGTACAGTTTAGCCCATTCAGTTAATTGTTTGTGAAAATTACATAACAAAGTCTATTAGATCATTGCGCATTCTATACATTTTTATAAATTTCAGATTGCTTAGCCAAAGGTCCAGTTTTGTAAATAAGTAAAATTCAATAATTGCTTATTTTCTTTCAAAAATAAGTGTCATTTTAATTTTTTTTTGCAAAGACTGAGTAATGGAATTGGTGCTCCACTTTCCCACCATGCCCCATATGTTCCCACTTATCTAGTAATAGTTAACTCAAGCAAGGATATTACTTAGTAATCCATGTGTAATTCACATCCTCATTATGAAAGTGAACACTTATTTTGGAACATCTAGTTTAGGGAATGCGGACAGTATTTGTTTCCTACTTTCATTCAAACTATTAGCAGAATCATTTTTTTTAAATAACTGTTTGTTGAATTTACTTATTCTTAATCATTTAAGCTCCTAATATGTTAGCCTATCAGAAGTTAATATCTACAAGTAACGTATTATCATTATGAGTATGGGCGAGGCGACAATATATAATAGCTGTATTTTTTTATCAGTATATAATAGTTATATTCTTAATTGTATTCACAGGGTAAGCTGCAAGATAGGATGGCAGGTGGCAAAGAGGAGTACAATGCTTTTTTCTACTCTCTTGTTTCAACAGATACACAGGTACACACCAAATTTCACTTTAACTTGTGTAAAGTTACTAATGATGATGACATCTAAAAAGCGCCACACACTCAGTACATAATATTTCTCTATCCCAACTTGTCTCTTTTGCAGGAGATGTACTACTCAACTAAAAGACAACAGTTCTTAATTGACCAAGGTTATAGTTTTAAGGTTGGTCATCCTATCCTTCCACTTTATTTCAGCTAGTGAATATTGTCGGTGGGCAAGTTTGAGTATGGGACTGCGTGGTGGGCAAGTTTGAGTATGGGACTGTGTGGATCAGTTTCGCCGCGTGCTAAATAATTTGAAAATCTTGTTCATATGTTAAATGTGGTTCTCAATAAAATAAGTTTTATAATTGTTATTGGCTAAATACTAAATAGCTGTGCAGGGTTATTTCTTAGGCGGAGGCAATATAAGTTTATGTTTAAGCATAATGGTTGATTCAGCAATGTGTGGCTTCTGATTGATGTTTCTAACAGGTTATAACAGGCCTGCCTCCACCTGATTCGGGAGACAGGTTGGGTTATCACCATCGCGATGAACAGCTGCAACTTCTCGGAAAGGTTCCTCCTATTTTTGCTTCTTCCACACTATAATAATATCAGTTCTATTCTTCTGACTATTGTCCATAGTGCATGCCAGGTTCTAAGTGCGGGTGATGACATGGTTGGTCTGGAGCAGTTGGACGAAGATTCAGACGACATAGCCCTCGTGAAAGCCCGTCGAAAGGCAGCCTCTATGAGCACTATGTCCGGTGCTCATGGGATGGTTTACATGGAATACGGGTTGGTTTCTCATTTCAGTTTCTCATCTGGTTTAACGTGCAGTGCACCCATTGTTTGATCCTTTATTCTCCTCGTTTACTTCACAGCACTGGCAAGCGTCCTGGACAGGGCCATTTGGTAAAGAGCAAGCCAAAGGATCCAAACAAGCGTCATTATCTGTTTAAGAAGCGCTTTGGCTGAAACAACACCAAACTGCAGTTCTCTACTTTACCCGTTTAAGATGAAACACCAAGCTGTCCCGAGGTTTATTATTGTGGAAACTAAAACAGGGCGTTGAGGAGGTTCCGTATCTGTTTTATAAATCCGTTAAGGAATGCAAGCAAGCCGAAGTTTATATTGTTTATTTGTTCCTGCAGTTATAAGATTCATAGTAAATGCAAAATTAATTATATATATTACACATTTACTGAACTAACAAGAAGACATCAGAGGGTCCCATACTTTCTGTTTACAGGTTCTTGTTTTACACAGAAAATGCTACATGATTTGACTGCTTTCTGGGACATTCCTTATGCTCTAAAATTACAAATGGACTGAGACTCATTGCACCTTTTTGTACTGTATTGTTCCCTGGAAGACAAAAAGATTCTATCAATCAAAACTAGTATTAGAAATTAGAATGAATGATTGGAGATCCATCAAATTAGAAATATTTTTATCAATTAGCTTCACAAACACATCACTCCTCATGCCCAGCCAAGTGGAGCTACACAATCTCATTAAACAAATGCTTTTATGCAGTAAACAAGGACCATGTGAGTGCTAAGAGAACCCTTTTTGGTTTAGTCAACTACAAGCCACCACCCCTCAATTGTCCATGGCAGTTTAATTAAATTCGACCGTTGAAACCCTAACACCTACTGGTATAGGGTAATCAACTTGGATTTGAAACCCTACTTTTTTTTTCTTTTCAAGTTGGTAAAAGGGTCTCTAGTTTATGGTCTAGTTGAATTGTTTGAAATGACATGGACATGATGATTCTGTTCACAACTTGTATGTAATTACAGTGGTCACATTTAATAATGTTATAGACATTTTAGTGGTGGGAGGTAATTCAAAAAATATATATAGATTATTTTAAAATAATCCGATATCATGGTCTGATATATAGTACATATGGTCGATTTTGGTTCTCACATGGTCATCAATTCATTTTCACATAAATTATATCCATGATTTCAAATGAGGGTTAATCAAGTAATCTCATTTTAATTGTAAATTATAACAATTTAAAATTATTTATTTATATAATGATCAAAAGGTTGTTCAAGTTTGAAGCTTTTAATTGGTTGTTTTTTATCTCCATTTTAATCAGCACTGACATGATGATTATTTTCTTGTCTGAAACAGGTGAAATATGTATAGAATAGAACCGGTCCACATAGCAATCATATGCCATTCGTGCACAAACAAAACAAATAAAATATGATTATCTGATTAATAATTGTTGAGGCACAACACAAGCACTAAACAAATCAATGGAATTTTCTCATTTTGGACTGATGCACAGCTCAGTTGAGTCTTGAGTGAGTTGACAACTTTTCTCTCAATTTTCTATTTACAAGCTCAGAATCTTTTGATATCTCCTGGGAAAGAAAAATACACTTTCATGGTATCTTTCTAAGAAGCCTACGGACTAATCATATTCATATCTTATAATTACAAGTATTTTTTTTTATAATAATCATTTCTTGCAATATTGTGTTAGTCAAAAGTTGAGTCTTGGAATCATTGTTTCTTAAGTGCTTATGTGATCATATTAAATATTTAATATAAACATTCCTTTTCTCTTTACTGTTCTTCCCATTAAGGACTGAACCAGAGCTCTCCCTCTAACACTGTAAAGCACATTTATTTTTCATATATCCACTGTTGGTTTATAAAAGGCAAAAAATGGGTTGGAAAGATTCGGTCTTTATAGTGTTTATGTTTGTGGCCTTTTTGTGATGCTCATTGTTTCTTTCTGGGTTTTTTGTTGGCAATTTTTACTGTATTTTAAGGCTCCTAGTCCTAGCTAGAGCATTTCACTGAGAAATAAAGAAGATGGACCAAATTATGATAATGGGTTTGTGTTTTTGAATTAGATGCTGATTAGTGATTAAGGGTTGTCTGTTTTGACTTCATGATCTGATCAGATCAAGCATCTTCCTTTGATTGCCTTAAAAAAATTATAATCAATGGAAGTGAGTCATGACTTCACTGTACAGTATAAAAAGGAACTGTTCTTGAATTATTCTGGTCCTGAAATAGCTTCTTCTTCATAAAAATCTTGAACTAACCAATCATTTCAAATTTTCAATACAAAAGCAAAGAGATTGATTGTTTATGATTGATTATGCATGTCCTTGCTCTTTGGTGATGCTTCTACCAAACTGAGCATCTTGCGTTTTCTTTTGCTGTATAGTTCTTTCAAGGATCGGGATTCGGGTATCGAATTAGCATTTCTTTGGTGCTCTTTTAATTTTTGTTAATCTAAGGAACAGTGTTGAGTTGTCGCTTGATCAGAAAATTGAAGTTCTTGCTGGTTCTAAGAATAAAATTATGTTTTGGGTTTGGAAATTTTTTGTTTTTATTATCTTTTTCTTCTTCAGCCATTATTCTTTGCTATAGCAGTTCAAAAGTGGTCTTTGCCATTTGAGGTTCCAACAATGTCTAATCCGATGAGATGTGAAAAATTGTTCACAACCCATCACAACCTTGTATGGCTAACAAAAAAAAGGGTTTTTAAATCATTACACAACTGTTGTGTTGTAAGAAAAAAATAGTCCATCTTCATTAGTGGCAACATCATATGTAAGTTGATGTTATTCTAGGTGTCCTTTGATGACAAGTGTTGTGTTTTATATGGACATTATGGATTTTTGCTGCACTGAGAAGTGAGAACATTTGTGAACAGTTTTGATCCTGAGTCTTGTTTTGATTTGTGAACTAACAAAATCAAATGAATTCTCATCCAAAACCAGGAAGATGTGGTTTCAAGTTTAGAACATGTTTGAGAACAATTCTTTTTAAGGAAATAAAATAGCCAATGGGATCATCTTTTTCATAATGGGAAAAGCTTAACCAAGAAACTTCTTACCAATTCGTTATCTTATACAACTTTCTTATAACACTCTTTTTGTTATTATTCTTTTCAAGGTCTTTCATTCAGACATTACAACAACTTAAAACCTCAAGAGATTAAAAGGGTATTTTCTTTACCTGCAATAATCACATATGCGAGATGTTTTTGTGTTGAAGATGTGCAATTATTGGATATGCTCTGAACCAAATCGAGACTTACTAGTCATTACGGTGCTATATTTGTCAAAGTATAGGGGCGAAGGACCTGGTTTGAGGATCTGGGGGTGCGAGATGCACCCGGCCCAATAGTATGCCTTATTTTTCGAATGAGTCATCATGACAAACAGTCTGACAAAGCTAGATGCAACTATTGGGAGGAAAACTTGAGTTTCATGACTTTTTCAGTTTACATTCTCTTTATAAATACTAAAATAATGTAACCGATGTAGTAATTATGACAACTTAGTGTATACCATTTCTTTTTAATAAGATTTCTCTCTTATGTCGTTGGATGTATTTGAACCACGTAAAATTCTTAATTTCCTCGTTATTATTTTCCTTTAATTAGTTGTTTGTTTCTCGTCAAGTTGATAAGTATTGTTAAATTCTAAAGTACGAGTATAAACTCTAATCATACGTTTATTATTGTGTTGTTACATAATTTATATTTTATAAGTACAAGAATCATAAAACTAAGAAGACATTGTTAATTAATCATTCTTATTACCATTTACACAAAAAAGGGGCAAGAACCATTGAACTAAGAAGACATTACTGATTAATGATTATTATTACCATATACACAAAAAAAGGGCAAGAACTTAACCAAGTACTCAATAGACACAACTACATAACCTCGGCAACAACATTTATGGTGAACTTATTATTGAGCTTCCATTACATTTGAATAAATAAAAGTACTAAATTCTGGTACCATCCTGACAAACAAGTCATATGATGTTTAGGCTCAAATCAGTAGCCATAGTAATGAAATTGGGCATGACCATAATGGTTCATAAACTGCCCTCCTCCCAGTCCCATCAACCCCCCATTTTCTTCTTCAACTAACCCATCAAGCTGCAATTACACATAATCATCAGATATTTACTTCATTACACACATCAACAACACTGTTAATTAAATGTTTGACAGAAAAGAATTACCACGAACTCATCGTCCTCGTCGTCTCTGGCGGCGAAGCACGAGGCTTTGGGAGTCTCACCGGTCTCGTCATTGCGCGCGAACCTGCCTCGTATGCGGGGTCGATTGTCCGCTAGCGTTTTGCGGCATGCATACTTAATCATCACAGACAGCAAAATGTCAGATTATTACAAAATGAATCTTGTTAAAGTTTGTTTGTTTTTTCTTGAAATTTGAATCAAGAGAAAAATAGTGGGTTCTTGTTGAATTTACCTTAATTGTCTTGTTGAAGTTCCTCTGGTTCCTCTTTGCTCTGTACTTGAGAATCCTCTCCTTTCGCTCTTCTGCACTGTAACGCCCAACTTTGAAGCTCGATTCCTCCGTAAACAAGCTCTCCCCGGCCAGAGGGCTCGACAAGGACCTCTGTGTCATCTCAATTGTCCTCATACTCTGAATCAACGAAAAAAATATCTTTTTTCTAAAGAAAACAAGAAAAAAGAAACAGAGATATGGAAAACAGAGTATGTTTGGGAGTGAGAGCTGACCTGTAAGTCTCCGGTGCTACAGACCCTCCTCATGGGCTGGTTTTGAAAACTAGGGGACTCCACGACCGTGTCGAATCGGGGCTGAAAGCAAAAACCAGTCTTTTCATGATCGAAGTAGTTGCTGCTGAAGCTCCTCTGCATCATCTTCCCCACATTCTCGCCGCCGCTGTAGCTGTGAGGAGCGAACGAGCTCTGCTCGCCCAAATCCATCTGAAAGTCCTCGGCTTTGACCTCGAAGCCACCCGAGTCCCCATACCCATTCCCCAGATTCGAGCAATTCGACTGATAGAGGCTCAGATTCTCCATCTGGTAGCTCGGAGGGAGGTCGGCGATGAACTGGTCCAGAAAACAGGGGTCCTCCAAACTGGCCTCCACGTTCTGTGCGAAGGAATCAATGATCGGCGAGAAAGATTCAGGGTAAAACCGCATGTCCGCGTCGGAGGGAGCCATTTCTGGGCTCGGGTGGAGAAACAGAGACTCGTCGAACACGTAGAGATCAGAGGACATTTTGAAACCCAGTTCTGTAATTTGATTCAATTCGATTTAATCTTATTCAAGGACTAGGAAGAGAAAAAAGGAAAAGAGCAAAAAAGAAAATATTTTTAAAACCCACTCTGCTTGTTCCTTCTCATGTTCCTCAGATTTATTGCCGTTTTGTCTCTGCATTCGCTTTCAGAACCGACACTTGTTACTCTGTTTTTTTTTATGTAATCGAAGACTGAGCGAACAGAGGATGATGAAGAAGAAGACAGAGAAATGAAGAAAATGCCACTTCCTCTGTTTTTTTTTCAAATGAGCAGAGACCACCCCACAACTCCATTTCCTGTATAAAAAGAGAGAGACAATTCAATTCCAACCCCGATTCTTCTCCGTATTTGTAGATTCCACCCACTGTGTTTTTGTTACTTCGTAACCGCCCGAAACTCTTCCATATTTATATATTTGACCACTGTATTCTCAGTTAACTTCGAATTTGCCCTCCCCTGAAAATTCTGTTCTCATCTTCGTTGAAGTTTCCAAATCGTCGCTGCCTTTGTTTTCGGGAAATGGAAGTTTTTGGAATCAACGCGTGAAGCGAAGACTAGCGCCTATTTCTAGTTTCTGGATTCTTTGTTCTTGGTACTGAGGGTTTCTTTTTTTTTTCTTTTCAAAATCGTCGTCTCTGGAGCGTGGGTTTGAGTTTCTGGGTCGTGAATCGAGCAAAATCGACCGGCCATGGGGTCGCAGGACTATCTGAACAAGATGCAGCTACGCCAGGACTATCGCAATTTCTGGCACACCGATCTCAAGAGCACCATTCAAGCCGATACTCCTTGTAAATCTCTCTCTCTCTCTCTCTCTCTCTCTCTCTCTCTCTCTCTCTCTCTCTCTCTCTGTGTGTTTGTGTTTTTGTTTCGTCTCTGATCGGCTGTTTTTGTGGTTGCAGATTGTTGCTTTGCGTTTTGGTGGTGAGTGTTCTGATTTAATCTGTGTTTTATGAGTTCAATTTTCCAGTTAATTTTGTTAGTGTAATGTTGTAGATCTTGGTGTTCACGAGGTTTAGTGTGGTGGACTGGACTAGCACTGAGCTAGACTTGGGTTGACCCTAATTTTTTTCATGTTTCTTGTAGAGAATTGGATGATGTGTTGTTTGTCCAGTTCATTGAAATGTTCATAGGAGTTATGTAACTAACTGGGGGATTTTGTTTGTGTTGTTTATAATTTTGTGTTACATCTGCGGCAACTGTAGTGTTTTTTAATGTAATTTTGTTTAAGTAAGGAGTTGTATTGTATCTAGTGTTATAACTTATATGAGAAGGCTTCTTGTGATGTCAAATAAGGTCAGGATAATAATCGCAAGGTTGGAAGATGAACAGCTTAAATCCAATGCAGAGTTTGGAAAATTATTAATAGCCTAAAAGAGAAAACCTATAAATTAATATAGTTATAGGTACATTTTTTTCTTTAAAATCCCTTGTGTTGTTACTATTTGATAAAGTTAGTTTTGTTGTTTCATCTGAATGCATAAGTGAAATTGGAAAATTTGTTATCAGACAATTCTACATGTCTAATAATAGTGAATGGGTTATGTCTGTTTACATCTTGTCCTAATACATTCTCAATGTTGAATACCTGCAACTTTATTTGTTTGTATTATTGAGCTGAAGCCTTTGGTTTGTGGTATTCAGTTAGTTTGGGTTGAAAGTTACTCGACAATATCATTGGTTTCTTACAGCTTGAAGTAGATAATGAGATGTACACTCGTGCTTGAGTTGAACACTTAGTCTGGAAATGCTTAATCGACACGACTAGTAAATTTAAGCAAGATTAACTGTTAGGATACATGATTATTCAATCCATTTAAGGAGGTTTGGATAATCCGTTCTAGCCAATGGCATTTTGAAACAATAAAATTGTCTGGCGGTGACATTATTTGAAGCATTGTTTAGTTGCCTTTCATTTGGGGTAGTAAGGACACCAAGGAAGATTCCTCATTTCCTCTAACCGAGAAATGGTGCCCGTCATTATTTGAATCTCTTGAGGCTTTCATCTGTGGTATATATTGGCCATCCAACTCTTTTTCCTTGGTGTTATGAGCTGTGTTTGAGTGGTGTTTTGTGTACAGCAAATGGCAGGCGGTTAATTGGGTAACTGTTTCTGAGTTCATAATATGTATCTCTTTCTGAAGTCCTTTTGCTCTCAGGAGCATGTAGCATCATTTGCTTCCGTGAATGAATCCAAAAAAATAAATAAGATAACCTAAAAGTGAATATCCTTAATTTCATGTGCTAATTTGCCATGACATGTTATAAATCGAAATTTCAAAAGTATTATGCTTTTATTTCAGGATCTTAACTCTATTCATATCATTCTTTTACCGCTTTGTTTAATCTTGTTTTTCTAAGCCTAGCAGTATTTGTTTTCTGTGATCTTGCCCTCCCATCCACAAGGACATTATGTTACCCTTATAAATATGTCTGATGTCTGACTGTTTTATTGTAGTGGGCCATGTGCATCCTACATGCTTCGTAAAAGGGCTCTTTACAATGACATGTCAAGGTAATTTATGATGTCAGTTGTCATTAAAGTTTGGTATACACCTATGTGATCTTCAGGCCTGACATGGTACCCTTTTGATTGCCAGGTATGTATGCTGTGCTGGATACATGCCCTGCAGTGGTAGGTGTGGAGAAAGTCGCTGCCCTGAGTTTTGCCTTTGCACTGAGGTACGAAATTTTCTGTCTTTGGGTGTGCATGTTCTTTCGCTTGGTAATGTTCTGTTATTCTCTAGAACCATTTTGTTGTAAGGATGCCCAAAAGTGTTTTGCTTTGACACCCCATCCATGGAAGATATTGAATATCTGGATACATTTTAGAGCAAAAATAAAAGAGAGAATTAATTGGGAAGGAGATTGAGATAGTAGATGGGTATGAACATTAAATTCCTGTTTGCAGAGGCCCATCTCTACTGATGGGTGACCAAAACCATTTCCTTTTAAAGCTGGCTTCCTTGTGCAGTGTAACATAACTTCCATATTGATCTATCTAGTATTCAAATAATTCCCTGACTAAACACTTTGGCTCAAAGACTGGTATCATGCTCTTGAAATGGTTGAAATGTCTCTAGGCCTGTTAGTGACGTGGACAAAATTCTCTCTTGCAAGATTTTAATCCCAGGCTTCCCCTCTGACTCTGCCGAATCTAATTGACACCACTTAGATGCACAACTTCTTTTTCAAAATGATCAAATTTCCCACTTTTTGCAACTTCAGTTTATGCACCTTCTTTTGCATCTTTTCAAGTGTGATATGCTAAGTTATTATTCTGAACCCAATTTCTTTCTAGTTTTAACGATATAGATGCGCTTTAACTTTGCCTTGAGGTGTATCTTGGAAAAACATTAGGATTACTTTTAGACCTGTTAAATTAACCTGTAGAGCATTGAAAATCCGAACCATAGACCAACCCCCAATTGCCTTATAAGGCACCCTAATGAATAGAGAAACAATTCGTTTTTCTGCTCTCTCCTTGGATTACTTGGAAGACAAACTGTTTTAGAGTGAAATGAGTTCATAAACTTATTAAGTATGTTTGTTACTTAAAATAATGTCACAACATGTCTTCGCCGTTGTGCCTGGCTTCTCTTACCTACCTTAGTTTTAACCAAGTGTTAAATTTTTATCCAGGTTTTCCTCTGCTTTGGAAATTCGGTGGCCTCAACTCGCTTTATGTTGCAAGACGAATTCAACATTCAAACAACAAAATGCGATAACTGCATAATTGTACCCTCTCTCTCTCCATGCATTTTTGCACGTGCACACACTTAACAAACATACTGCACTTACTGAAGCATGTTGCCCCTTGATAATCCAGGGTTTCATGGTCTGCCTGCAACAAGTAGCGTGCATCTTTTCCATAGTTGCAATGATCGTTGGGAGCGATGAAATTTCGGAGGCTTCTCAAATACTGTCTTGTCTATCCGATATGGTGTATTGCACGTGAGGCATTTTTTCCCTTTCATCTCATGTTTTAAGATCATACTGTCTTTTATTTAAGATCATTATACTGATTTCAAACATATTTTCGTTTTTGTAGGGTGTGTGCATGTATGCAGGTATACTAACAAAACCACATCATGAGTTTAAACATATTTTCATACATGAGAATTGATTGGGTAGCTAATAAGTTGGCGTTATATGCAGACACAACACAAGGTGGAGATGGACAAGCGTGATGGGAAGTTCGGTCCACAGCCAATGACAGTGCCTCCCGCTCAGCAGATGTCCCGCATTGATCAGCCAATGCCACCCGCAGTTGGATACCCACCACCTGCAGCATCATATGGACAGGCTTATGATTACCCGCCAGCTCCCGCCTATCCTCCTCCCGGCTACCCACCTTCTGGCTACTCCCGCTGATTCTGTGCTGCGCAACCCATGTGAGTACATCGTCGTGTCATGGCCCTACATATTCCTACCTTGGCCCTATTAGGACATGTCGGGTTCGGTATAGTTGTGTGATTCGACTTTTATTGTTGGTATTATCTGTAATTTGTGATTCAACTTTTATAACTTGAACATGAAATTTAATGTTGGTATGTTGAAGTAGAGCAGAAGCAACAGTGGTCTTCATGGTTATGATTTTTGGGTCCATATTTATAGTTCTAAACTGAACACCAATATATTATATATCTGTCATTGTCTCAGTCCCTGTTTGGATGATGACACCATGTTAGCTGCAATAGCTATCCCTCTCCCTTACAGATACGCAACGACCCAGAATTAGAAAGCAGTCTTGTTTTTGTGTGAAAACCAGCAACGTCAAGGCGATTCCTCAGAAGATTTTGTTGATGGACATGTTTAGTGAATAAAATAAGCATTGTTTCAGGATAATTTTCTATCACCGTTTACTTATGCTGAACGAGACCAAAATGTTCTTATATATATTTTTATTATTGTTTTTCTTGTCTTGTTAGGCAAAAAAAATCATCTTGGTCTTCATGTTGACCCTTAATTTCATTTTCAAAATTATCCCATATCATTTACCGTTAAAAGTATATTACTTTTGTCTCGAGTTGAAGGTAGTTTTGAAATATACTACTAAACACTATGTAGAGCGTGTTTTATTGAAGATTTAATTAAAAATTATAGAGAATTAATTAGACACTTTTATGATAGTGTTGTGTGCACGGAGTTATTGACATGGTACCGGATAAATTCGACAAATTTGTAGTTTGTAATGGAGGAGACGTTGCAGTGACAATAACACAAGAGAGAATCTTTAAAAAAGAATAACCAAAGAAAACCTTATTCGACCACATGGCTTCATTGCCTTGAACAAAGGACTCTGGCATCAATCAACTCCATCAATCAACTCCACAGAATCGAACCCAGATTCTGGAAACAATCATTTCAGATTTTTTTAAGGTTTCATCATTGAAACAAAAAACCATGTAGATGTAGTAATTTTATCTTCTTGAGAATATTTTCCGCATATATACAAAAACTGCAAACCGGAAAAAAACCGAGCCGCCGGCTCAAATACAGACCGGAATCCGGGTCAAATTACAGACCGGAAACCTGGGAGTCGTAGCCGTCGTAAAATTCGGGGATTCCGGCGGCGGCCCAGATCCTCTCGTTGAACTGCTCCTGCATATCGTCGGGGATGAAGGGAGTCCGGCAGAGCGGGCACGTCTTCCGGTCGTACCCGACCCACCGGTCCACGCATCCCCGGTGGAAAATGTGCCGGCAATTCGTGAGCCGCCGGACCTCGTCGTCGCCCTCGAACTCGTAGAGGCACACTGCGCAGCTCTCCGGTGGGTCGTCCAGGTCGGAGAATTTGGCGACCGGGAGGATTTCCCGGATCAGGACGGCCGAGACGGAGTTGAACTCGGGCGCCCGGTTCGGGTGGTCGGACCAGGAAATGTCCGGTTCGAGGAAATCGGAGAGGCCCATGAACCGGAACACGGCGGTGATGAGGGTTCTGATGAAGCCCAGGAAGGAGAGGGTGTGGAGGAGGAGCTTCGGGAGGAGGAGCTCCGTGTAGCCGACCGGAAAACCCATTGGATCGGAGAGGTTTGGCCGGTCCGGTTTGGTTGAGACTTGAGTGAGTGAGAGAGAGAGAGAAGTTGGAGCACAGGAGAGGAGAGGACGAAGAGTATATAGCGGCTTGAGGAGGGTGAAAAGACGAAAATGGGTATGGGTTTTGGGGACAATTGCAGATAAAGACACATTTTTTGTATACTTTTTTATGCTAACATTTTTTAGTATTAATCATGATATAGACATGGAAAAAATAGATTTTGGTGTTTGGACTAAACTGCCCTTTATAACTCATTCCTTGCATTAGCGTTCTGAAAAATATTAGGCGCTAATTGGACGGAGACTTTTACGAGGTTAATCAAAAATTATTTACAAAATTTATGGAAAATTAAATGGATTTGAGAATTAATTAAAAATAACATAGAGTTGATCGGACAAATCGAATTTCTTAAGACCACTGCTTGTACTCGAGAGAGGAGCTATGTCTAGAGGGACAGTTTTGCCAACAATGTGCATTTGGCTTTGATTATCTGATTTTGCCTTTTCAACCATTTCCATACAAAAATCATTTTAAAATTGTGTGTGGGATTTTTTTTTCTTTTTGAAAAGTCTATTACTATATATCCAAATAAATATATATGCACAATCTCTCTGTTAAAAACTTGTGTTATTTTGTTATTAATAAATTTTGGCCAAAATGTGAATTTATCTGTAAAATTCTGTTATTGTGTTAATATATCCATTCTTGAAAACAAAGATACACAATCTCTATACTGTTTGATTCACTTGAAATAGTAAATTTACTGTATAATAGTTGTATATATAGTATCTTTGGAACTGGCAGGGGAACAAAAGGTTACTAATTAATATTAATAATGGATATTCATAATAATAGTTGTAAAATAAAGGTATTCTATTAAACTAAATTAACACAAGTTTGATTTATGCGTTACTATTAATAAATGAGAATTGATGATAATATATATTGACGATGATAGTTGATCATACAAGATCTTTTTTTCAGAGAAAGAGTTTATGTGTTACTATTTAACTAATGTAACTAAATTTTTGAATATTAGGAGAATTGAAAAAAAAAAGGTGACAAATGAGTCTTCTTAGAAATATGAATAAAGCAGTGGTTGTCATAATAATGGACTAATTAATCTTGACCCATGTTGACAAATGGTCCTTCTGAAAGGAAACTTCACTTTCTCATACATTATTTAGTACAATTATGCAACATTAAGTTGATGATTAATCAACATATTAAAATAGGGTTGTAATTAAGGACAAACCAACTCTTACCATACAAATGTTAGAACAATTTCCAATCGTCAGATCTTGTAATTAATGGTTGAAATTTGTGCTGACTAATCAATGACATACTTATGTAATTATGAATTAATTATGAATTTCTTTTGGTCATTTGACACCAACAAAAGGGTATAATCGTATTTTTATGTATTTAATTACTTTAAATATTATTTCCTAATTTGATTATCTTTAAAATTTGAATCTGTTACCTATTGATTATGGATTTTCATGAAATCAATTTTATTGTCTGATTGCAACGGTTTCATCGGTTCACTTGCAACGGTTTCATCGTCTCACTTGAAAATGTTTTATCGGTTCACTTGGAATGTTTCATCGTCTCACTTGGAAGGTTTCATCGTCTCACTTGAAAAGGTTTTATCGTCTCACTTGAAAACGTTTCATCGTCTCACTTGAAAACGGTTTCATCGTCTCACTTAGAAATGTTTCATCGTCTCACTTGAAAAGGTTTCATCGTCTCACTTGGAACGGTTTCATTGTCTCACTAGAAAACGGTTTCATCGTCTCACTTAGAAATGTTTCATCGTCTCACTTAAAAACGTTTCATCGTCTCCTCGCTGACCCATTATATGTTTACACCAAAATTCCCAATACCCTATTTAATCATAACCGAACTGTTTGTTTGAAACAATCTCTAGGAACATGATACCAAACCACCAATTGTTCAAGTAGGTAACAAGTAGACACACCCTCACTAACCCATTATAGATTTACACCAAAATTTTCAATCTTTAAACTAAAATTTCAGTAATCAGAGCATAATAGTCCATAATTCAATGTGATTATGCGAGCACGAGACCATGCAATAAACATAAACATTAATTCAATCAATTTGCAGAAAGAGAGATTGTGCTGATAAGATTTGAAGGTACCCATGACTCTGGAGTGATCAGCTGTGATTGAAGACGAACTCCTCTCTCTTGCTCTGCTTCGAGAGCTTTTTCAATGGCGTCGAGTCCACCCAAACCCCCAGTAGCTCGAACCCTAACACAACGAAGCTCCCTAAACCAGAAACGACGCCGAAGCCCCCGATCCAGAGAAGACGACGTACCAGTGAGGAAGCCGCTGAGAGTGCGTCGCGTCCAGCTGGAGATGAAATGGCGTCGTCCGTCACTGGCGCGGTAGAAGCCGCCATTGTGCATCGAGCTGGAGTGGATCGCCGTCGTTCGGCTCTGTTGCGAGTCGCCGTCGGAAGCATGAATCGTCGTGGATTCATGCTTCCGACGAAGCGTTTGTACTGGAGTTCATCCTATTAAAATATAGATTACACTCATGCGAAAAAAGAAAAGAAAATAAATTATATGTATGGAAAAAATTAGTCATGTCTTATTAATAATATATATGTTTTAGGGTGTGCATTTGAAATCAAAAACCGACACCGAATCAAGAACCAGGCGAAACCAAAACCAAAAATCCGAAAACCATGGATTATGGTTAGGTTATGGTTTTATTTTTAAGCTAACCAATTAATTTTGGTTCGGATACGGTTCATATAATAAAAAACCGATGGTTAACCTGATAACCAAACCGTAACTCCACTTAGCACATGTCACACCCAAAATCATCCACGTATTATGAACAAACTGTTTTTATTCTCACAGACGACATCGTTTAACTCCACACAAAAATGCCTACCTAAATTTCGATTTCATTATGGGGGTTTTTTTGGCCATTTAAAGTTAATGTTTATACATATTCTTAATCATCATTAGTTTGAATGAATAAAAAATTGTGCCTATATATCATGCTCATAAAATTTGGTTAGTTTGGTTTAAACTAAAACCAAACCATTTTTAGTGGTTAAAAACCAACCATTCAATTATACTTGATTTTGATTATAGTTCTAAAAATTATAAAACCATAATTCTTGGTTCGGTTTAACTTTGAATTCTTTAGTTCGATTAACCGGACCATGAACAACCTTAAATATTTGAAGTATGAAGAACTTGATATACGTTAATCAATTAATTTACTTTTAAAAATAATTTATATATTTTAAATATAAGACACACACAAATACTTATTCGACTACAAGATCAAGATCAAGTGTTTGAATTTTAATTCAATGATTTAAGACTTAAGCCACAATGATGATATAAATTTACCCTCAAAACACACCATCATTTTGATCATTAATCACCCACCATTCATTACCCATGTGACATTAACTTCAACTTACATAGTTAAAAACGATCGCATTGAGGTTAAATTGGAACACGTCTTGCTATTTTGATGACATCTAATTATAATTACCATATTCAATAGAAAAGTCTCGGCCGATAAAGATGGTGATGTTCTTGTTAAATATGGATAAATATAAATCTAATTAAGAGAATGGACAAATTCGATACTAGAAGAGGTCAAGACACAAGAAAGTGGGATCAAATAGGATACGATACATGATAGCCCAAAGGAGAAGGATCGGTCTCAAAGATATAGACACATTGAAATCAGAGTGAAAAAGAAGGTGCAATAGTGATGGCCGATCCAAATCCAATGGTGATTTACAGACACATCATGGATTGTGAGTGACTTCTTCAAAGTTGAGGGCCACACATGTAATGGACTTCTCATGAATGTCATCAATGCCCTTTACCTAATTTATTTGATTATGGGACAAATCATTTTAAGGCAGTTTGGATCAATCGAGGAGTTTCTGAATATGTGTGAACCCGAGTTGGTATATATATGAAGGTACAAGTGAAAACAAGAGCGAAATTTTGGAGTGAGTATGGAACTGGTAATTAGACATGTCTTACCTTTTTGGAATCAACATAAAAGTGTACGATTTATGAACAAGGGTATTTGGGTAATTTAAACTTTAAAAAATATTTTAAGAAATAAATAGAAGAGTACTTGGAAGTTTTTTTTGAAATAAAACTAACAGTGTTACATAGGGAACTAAAAAAGAATTTTAGTTGAGTTACAAAACTTCAAAATTGTTTAGGTCTGCCTAAATGCAAAAGTAGTGTAGTTAGGTATATAATTGGCTACAATTATACCAAAATATAAATATAACTCCATTCATATTCTTAAACAATATTTTTGTATAAAATAAAATATGGAGGTTCGAGACTGGTTAAAGACCCTTAAATCTTGATTAAGTTAGCACCTAATAAACACGAAATAAAATAAGGGGCTAGAGATATTATTTATATAAAATACAAAATGCTTAAAAATATGATATAAATAATGAAATACTATTGAATTGGTGTTCATTATGAATACAAAAATCTTTATTTATAGAGACTGGAAAACTCTAATACACAACTAAATTTTAATAGGTCTTACATAATATAATCTAACAACAACTCTCAAATTCAATATGGTGTAAACTGAATTGAGCTTGAATCTAGATAATATGTGTTTCGATTTTTTTTCTCATTGCAAGTTGGAGTCTTTAAAAGGACTTCGTAGATGCTCATTATTCCTCTCACGTGTGATATCCGAATTACGGGATGTACACATGGGCTACGGTCGCCGGCTGAAACAGAGAGATAAAAAATGACAATCCAAAAATATTCAAACTAAAATAAGTTGAGGTGCAAGACAAGAAGAACACCGAGACAGTCAAATGGGGTCACTGAAAAAGTGTGTGTGAAGTTGACGCGCGGCAGTGTGTGGGCGGCGGCGCGAGAAGCTCATGCGCGACTCCATAAGATGAATCTGGCACAGATCGGCCGGAAAACCACCATTGATGCTTCACGTGCTAGCTGTGAGATTCATAGTAGCTCAGATGTCGCTTTCTTTTGACTTGGTTGAGAGAGAACTCAGATATGGCATCTGCTCAATTTATTCGGAGTTGAGGTCGAAGACAACTTGTGGCAGCACAGAACAACCAGAATGGAGGCATCAAGTCATGACGTGTTGGCGGTGACTTTTAGAGACGCTGGAACCTTGTCGGGGAGATGTGATGGACGACGTCCTTGAGCAGGAGCGATGGACCAATCCGGATCGACGACAAGCAGGAATAGTGATAGAGGCAATGTTGCGTATGAATACATGCGGAAGCGGTTGAATTGTCTTTCTCACTCGTCATTGAATTGTCTTGCTCACCCGTCAGAATCACAAAACAAAAATTTCTTAGAAATATATCCTATGATCGCTTATGACTCTAATACCATGACAGAAATAATAAGAAATATTATTGAATTTATGTTGATTATGAATAAAAAGCTTTTATTTATAGAGGTTATAGAAACCCCTAATAATACACAACTGAACACTATATGTTGTCACTCTTCTGAGCTCTCATTCTCCAAAGAACCGAAAAACGATCTAGTTTATAAGAAAAGTAACAATATATATGTTATAGTACCACATCTGAAAAACGTGAACTTGTTCATTAGTTTAAATAACAGTCTAGGCATCTACCTTATCGGCTTGAGCTTTTTGGTAGGTTGGGCTTCTAACATGGTATCAGAGTTTGGTTTTGTTTTAAACGTGACCTCCACATGCCATTGATTCGGGCTTAAGGCTCATGGATCCGAGGGTGTCCTTGATATCGCTACACCATGGCTCGTCTGTTTCCACATGCATTTCAACCCGCCTTACACGTGAGTAAGTATGTCAGTCCGGACCACCAATATTAGTTTGAACTTTTAGATGAGTTTTATGGCAATATCACAAGTCACATTCTAACCATTAATTCTCACGATGCACCTCAATTTTATCAATGACAAAAATAATCGTCATCAACTCTGCTTCAAAAGCAAAGGTAAAGAATAACACGAAAGATGACCTTCCAAGACTTGAACCATAGTTTTCAAGTGTTAAGGTAGGATTATTTCCTATTTGTAATTAGCTTACCTATTTCTAGTCCGGCAAGTATTTCCTAATTGATGGTGTCCACTCACAATATAAAAACATGTGCTCTATAGTATGACAGTCTTGCAAAAAATTGTTGTGCCGTCGATAAAAATATGTTGTTAAATTTATTTTTCATATAAATATGTATTCTCACAAAAGAAAATAACTAAATTATCATTATATAATTAAAAAAAATTATTAATTTAAAAGACATTTTCATTTTCATCGTTATAAAGACAATACACATT
>JAYMTP010000392.1:0-35130 GCA_036897365.1 Geranium brycei | reverse complement strand
GCGCACTTGAAAATGTCCGCTGTTACAAAATATTAGTAACGGCGCACGGTACAATGTGCGCCGTTACAAACTAACGACAACAACAACGGTCCGTTTTCGGACCATTTACTCCTAATGGTAAGATTTTGGTCAACGGTCAACAATTTTGTAACGGCGCACGTAAAATGTCCGCCTTTACAAAATTTTGGAACGGCGCACATTTGACGTACGCCGTTACAAAAGTAAATAGTAACGGCGCACATACCCAACGTGCGCCGTTACAAATGAAAAAACTGATAGTGACTTAAAAGTCTCGCGTTGAAAGATTACTAACATTTCACAAGGTATATATAGTATTGTGCTTCTATTGACTTGTAAGAAAGCTTATGGTTAATACTCTCCCGCGCGCAAGGGGTGCAAATAATGGGTCTCGAGCGGGCTATGGGCTTGAACTTATGTGCGCACCCACGACGTGGGCGACGCGAATGCTGCAGAAAAATTGAAGACTGGTCATAGTTGACTCTCTCTCTCTCTCTCTCTCTCTCTCTCTCTCTCTCTCTCTCTCTCTCTCTCTCTCTCTCTCTCTCATTCGTTCTTCCCCGATTACTCTCCGCATCACGGTTAGAGTTCGATTTCAATCATTGTTGTATATTGACGATATTTACTTTTGTCTCTTCACCCGTCCAATACTGAATCTCATGTCAAGTAATATTTATTGTTTGTATTGAGATATCGAATAAGTAAAGTTTGTTTATTTCAGTATGTTTTCCTGGTTCAATTTGCATGAATGAATGTATGCTTTAATAGTCGAATTTACGTTTATGGACTAACATTTATCTGAAATTAATCATAGTCTATAATGCAATAACATTGTCTCATGACACTTACAAAAAATTATAACGAGAAAGATCGAGTGTATAAATCAATAATAATAATTTATATAATTTGTCGATGATGTGTCTACTACGTTCACAATATGCTGATGGGATGAATCTTATTAAGAGAGAAACGATATACAATCACTGAGAAACGGTACACAATCCGAACAGTACACAACATACCGTTGAGCTGGGAGCAATCTCGCATCCCCAGACCTCCAGAGCGGGCGCTTTCGCCATAAATCATGACTCGCTGACCAGCCATCGAGACCAAAATACTAACTAATTTCTGTGATTCCTATTCCATCTAAACATATCCAAATTCAGAGCAAGCTGTCCAATGATTAGTAACAAATTATACCATAAAAACAGTAGAATTTCGGGTCTCTTCCACATGGGCAACGCGAGCATTGGGTTATTATTTTTCCTTTTCAGTTTTGCAGATGCATGATACATTATCTATGTAGGAGTGATATTGATCCAAATATGCAATAATTAAGTTTAATTGGAAGATTACGCACATATCTCCATCATGAGAAACTTTTGTTGTTTATGCTTTGCATTATTTACAACTGTTTCGTGGTATTGAACTATAAAGGTGCCTATTTTTATAAATTGTTCATATTTCATACAATAATTGAGAGGAAACTCTGTCTGTTTGTGTGATTATTATTACTCATGTGTATGGACTTCTATAATTCTGTTTTTGTTTAATCATTGAGTTTGTTACTCTTCAATGTTGATGTTTATGATAATTTATATTTGCATAGAGTTGAAATGTAAAAAAAAGGGCAAAACTTTATAATTAATGTATATATATATACATATATATATATATTATCGTATGCATTATCAACTATTTAAATTTATGATCTGGAGAATATATAAATATGTATTTTGTTTAAACTTTTAGATTGAATTAATAAGACAAGAGTTGGTAATACATTGGAGTTTAAAAACTTATAAGTATAATGTCAAGAGTGGAGTTAGGATAAAAGTATAATTTTATTATATTAAATATCTTTTAAGTATGTAATAATAGGAAAAAAAAGATTTATAAAAAATTTAATGTCATGATATTAATTTGCTCATCAAGACTACACGCTTCACTCTTGAGTTAAAGATAGATAACATTAATTTTGCAACTTTACTTCTGGGTTTATCAAGTTTGCTGATCCATATTTAAACACCCGCAGAGTAAATTATTTGCATGCCCGACAATAAACAACACTTGTCCAAACTTCCCAATCTTAGAATTACATAATAAGAATCTTACTTTTTTTTATTCAATCACACTTTACAGATTGACGTGATTAAGATTCTCTTTTCAACCCACCTCCATCATTCATGACAGGAACTCAATTGGGTAAATGTGACTGATTAATTAAACCCAATCAGTTAACGGGAGGATGTGAAACTGGTAAGCAGAAAAAAGTGTAAACAAATCGAATTGAAGTTTAATTTAGCATGGTTTGGTTATGTTTGAGCTTGGTTTAGACTCGGTTGAGCGACTCAGCTCGAGTTTGATTAAAAAAAAATACACAACCTCCTCGAGCTCGGCTCGATGATATGCTTATTTTTCAAAACAAATATTCGTTAAAGAAATATGCTCTGCGGATAGATTACGTACTGATGTCGGCCGCACCCCATTAATCGCAGGTTGTTTTCGATAAGCACTCCAAAACCGAATAAACCTCCTGTTTCCTCCGGCGTCCAGTACCAGTTGTCCTCAAGACAAGTTCTTCCGATAGGAACTGACACAATACATCTCACATTCCTCTTCGAGAACTTACTGTTGAAATTCACACTTGAGTCAAAGTCACACATTGGAAGTGTATGACGTGAAAAGAGAGCTCGTATACATATTAGACTCAGAACCTACTAAATTAATCCCTTCAAAATTAAAATTAGAAAATTAGAAATAGAAAATTATTTGGCCTTGAGTAGTTACTAGGAAGAATATTCTTAATTTTTTACTTTAATAATTCTTTCCGTGGATAAAATCATAAAATATTTCAAATTAGTTTATCCAATTTCTATTCAGTCAAAACATTTTTCGAGACGTGATTGAAGCAGCTTTTTTTGCATTACAAATACAGAGCCAGTAACGCTCTCCGATCCATACCGTTTCTTGCAGTTTCTGGCCGTTGGTTGACTAAAAAAAATGGCTCTTCACTCTTCCACTCTTATCACAACCCTTCTCCTCCTCCTCCTCGCCGCCGCCTCCTCCTCCGGCCACCGCCAGAGCCGCCGCCGATTCACCAGCCACAACTACAGAGACGCTCTCTCGAAATCGATCCTCTTCTTCGAGGGCCAGAGGTCCGGCAAGCTCCCACCGACCCAGAGGATGACGTGGCGCAAAGACTCCGCCCTCTCCGATGGATCCGCCGCTAACGTAACGTTTCATTTTCATAACAACAACAACAAAAATAGCTGGATAATTTCAGTTCACTTTATCCAAGTATGCACCCAAAAAAATTAGAGTACTGTACATACTTGAGCATAGTGAACTAAAATTATCCAAAAAATAGTTGTTCTGTTTCATGGTACTCTGTTTTTTTATGTTGTTGTTTATTTTTGTTGTTTGGTAGGTTGATTTGGTGGGAGGGTACTATGATGCCGGGGACAACGTGAAGTTCGGGTTTCCGATGGCGTTCACGACGACGATGCTGTCGTGGAGCGTCATCGAGTTCGGCGGGCTGATGAAGGGAGAGTTGGGGAACCCAAAGGAAGCGATTCGCTGGGCCACCGATTATCTCCTCAAGGCCACGTCGCAACCAGACACCATTTACGTTCAGGTCCGACCTCAAATTTTTTAGAATATTTTTCTTGTTAGATAATAATGAATGTGTCCATTCAATAAATGAAAAAAAAATTATTTTAGTGAATGAATCAATAATGTCCTCCCCAATCGACATTTTAGGGATTAATAGGAGATTAGCTAGGGATTGATCAGATAATAAATCCGGAATTAATTGGAGAAGTTGAGATTTGTACAACATTGCTGTGTAGCAATGTCCTCTGTTTTTGGTTGCTGAGGTTGTTGTTTGTTTTTGTTTGGTCGTAGGTGGGTGATGCGAACAAGGACCATGCGTGTTGGGAGAGACCAGAAGACATGGACACGCCGAGGAGCGTTTTCAAGATCGACAGGAACAATCCTGGTTCCGAGGTTGCTGCCGAAACCGCCGCGGCTCTTGCCGCCGCTTCTTTGGTCTTCAAGAGAAGCGACCCTGCTTACTCCAAGCTCCTTGCTGCAAGGGCAATTTCGGTAATTAAATTACACTCCCGAGTCCGCTCTGCTCTTAAATTTTCACATTTTCCTTGAGTTTTCGACTCTCTTTTTTTGTTAGGTGTTTGAGTTTGCTGATAAGTACAGAGGATCGTACAGTAATGTGTTGAGGAATGTGGTGTGCCCGTTTTACTGCGATTTTTCTGGGTACCAGGTAGTTATAAATCATAAGACTAACCGTTGTAGAGTTCGTTATTTACCTTAATTTCTGCTAAAACTGATATTTATTTCTCTAAAAAGGATGAGCTTTTGTGGGGAGCTGCTTGGCTTCACAAGGCCACAAAAAACCCAAATTACCTTAGTTACATTCAGGTCAACGGTCAAATTCTCGGAGCTGCACAGTTCGATAACACCTTTGGTTGGGACAACAAGCATGTCGGAGCCAGGATTCTCCTTTCCAAGGTCGCATTTTTATTTACTCAGCCAAACGTTAATTCAAACAATTTAAACATTAAGACAAAAAATTCATTTTTTGTATTTGAATATTTCAGGCTTTTCTGGTTCAGAAGGTCCAGACTCTCCACGAGTACAAGGGTCATGCAGATAATTTTGTCTGCTCCCTCATTCCGGGAGCTCCGTTCTCGTCAGCACAATACACCCCAGGTTTGTTTTGTTGTCGGAATTTGAATATTTTTGTAACGGCTAGGTTTGTGCAAAAATAACAAGACCAACCAACCCGAACTGACTCCAAAAATAAATGAACTGAAAAAATAAAATTGGTTCAGTTCAAAATCAAATCAAGCTGAATTTTCATCGATTTGATTTTGGTTTATAAAATGATAACCGATAAAAAAATTAATCGATTTGAATATGTGGCTCATTTTGGTTCATCGATCTTTATTGATTAGGCAAAACAATATTGGGTCAACAAAAATAAGTCACAACCAGCTTAAAATATAAGAATTTCATGAAAATTGGTTTAACAAAAATAATATTAAAACTAATAAGGCAAAATAACAAAAAATTGAGAATTTCATGAAATTCGGTTCATAAAAAAGCGCACCAACCAAAATCCGACAGATTCAAAATGAAACCGAATTGATTCGATTTCAATTTTTAATTTTTTAAAACTGAATCAATTCAAAATCAAACTTAAACCGCCCTAGTAAAAGCTTGTTTGTTTAATTGAGCTTTGTGAATTTTCCCGGGAACCGAACAGGCGGGCTCCTCTTCAAGATGAACGACAGCAACAGCCAGTACGCGACCTCCACGTCGTTCATGCTCCTGGCCTACGCCAAGTACCTGACGTCAGCACACGCGGTGGTGAACTGCGGCGGCGCCGCAATAACCGCCGGGAAGCTCCGAGGCATTGCTCAGCGACAGGTCGATTACTTGCTCGGAGACAACCCTATGAAGATGTCGTTCATGGTGGGGTACGGTACACGGTACCCGCAGAGGATCCACCACAGGGGATCATCTCTGCCGTCCGTTGCCTCTCACTCGGCCCGGATCCAGTGCTCCGCGGGCTTCAGCGTCATGAGCTCACAATCGCCCAACCCCAACGTCCTTGTGGGGGCTTTGGTCGGTGGGCCCGATCAGAATGATGAGTTTCCGGATCAACGGTCGGATTACGAGCAGTCGGAACCGGCCACTTACATCAACGCGCCACTTGTCGGATCGCTGGCTTATCTGGCGCACTCGTACGGCCAACTGTAGACCGCCCCGCACCGGAACGCAATCTCGCTTCTAGTTTTCAGTTAGTTCAGTTGTAATGTGAAATTTTTTATGGTTATGTTGAGGAGCTGCACTTGAAAATGTGAATCTAATTATTTATTCAGCTCAACATATTCTAAATGGAAAAATGTCCTAATTGTCTACCCCAATTAAAGGTCATTTTTATTTAGTTAACTATATTTTAGATTATTTTTCTTTCGTACCGTTAAAAATGTTATGTTAAAAGTGAAATGTCTAAAATATCTTTGGTAATTTTTCTATTTATCAAAGTATGTTATTGGTCAATTATTTTGAGTTTTATTGATTTGTTGTGAAATCTAGATCTTATATTTGTTGTTTTGGTAGGCTCATGTTTTTCTCTATGATACTTCACACCCTGATCATTTTCTTCTTCCTTTGGCGACACTCGAACTTATAAGCAAAGTCATCAAAGGCTTGTTTTGAAAATTAGAAAAGTGACTGAATGTATTTTAAATTTTATCCATAAGTTATATACTAAGTGAAAATGATTTTTAATCAATTATGTGACTTTTTCCTACTTTAGATACTTCTAAAATTTATTGGATTTATTTCTAGAACACTCAACAATGTTGTTTTCTAACCGTTGGCGGGGATATCTAGAATTTGACCGTTGAATGTAGGGGAAGTGAAATCAACAGTGAAGATGGTTCAGTCTTCGGAGCAGCTTTTGCCAGAAATCTTGAAACAGGCATGAGTGTTAACCAGCGAACATGTCAGCAGAAAGCTGAACACATCTGAGTTAGCTTTATAGTTGGAAAGACAGAGAAGTGGGGACCACTAAAAGACATTCCTATTTCTGTACTTGTTTGTCTGAAAGCAAAATTATTTATCATAAAGGCCTCGCCTTGTCTGAATTTCCAATCAGCCCCCCATAAATTAGTAGAAGAGGAGAGTCAGAGTCATGGCACCGAGAAATTAAGTCCAAATATAATAAATAGTTGAAAACAATATTTTGTAAGCTTAGTAATAGCTGGGGCTGTAAACAAGTCGAATCAAATTTTAATATGATAAAGTTTTGTTTCGTTTGTGAAGAAATTATTTGGATCGAGTTTAACTCGAATACAAATGTACTTATATAACTAAATTTGAGTTTTGCTCGAAGAAAAGTTTGAGCTCAATTCGATCATGTTCACTTTATTTTTAATACAAATATTTCTTAAAAAATAAAAATATCAAATAAAAATTATATAATTCATTAAATTTTAAATAAGTCATATTAAGATCGACTCGTCTAATTTTAGTATGCATATTTAATTATTTTTAAAAATATATATAATTACTTAAATATTAAACAAGTTTGCTCGCTAGTCTTAAAAAGTTATGCTCATACTCTACTTAATTATTAAATAAATTTAATTTTAAGCTCAGATTCAACTCAACCTCAATTATAAGAAACTCGAACAACATATTTAACGGATTAAATTCGACTAGATTACACTTGCACCCCTAGTTCATGTAAATCAATAAATAACCCCCACAATCCACGTTGAAGCCCAAGTTCTGGCTTTGTAATGGGTCACTACGCTATTCGTCGTTTTCACTATATTGGGCTCAAGACTCTTCGAGCCTGTTACGACACCGTATGGACTCATTACAATCATACAGCTGATTTATTCAATCTCAGCCCAATAAAAAAAAAACTAAAAAAATCTACAACTATTTCCTCTAAGCTTGGACCGTCTTTCATGAAAATTCAATTTCACACGCTTGTAAAAGCACTTAAAAAAAGGAAATACAATAAGACCCTCAACTCTATTCAGTTTCCACCTGGTTTATAAATTTTAAGGTTCGACTATTATTACTAGGCTCTGCCCAGGACACAACACATGCATGTATTTAGTACCGTCACGACTCGTTTGTTCTGGTTCCCAAAGAACCACACATGGATTTACAAGATAAGCTTAGACCAACGACAAAACATAGGAAAGAGACATATTTTCCATTATTATGTTCATTACTATAATTGGATTATTTCTTAAAACCTGTCGCGCCATTTTATGTGGAATCCTCTAAAAAAATATATCCTTACACTTGATGGTTCAAACACGAGATTAATAGGAAAACAGAAAAAGATTAGGTGGGACGATTTGACTGGAGCCACAAGTTCCACGCAGTTGTGGACTGCGTTAGAGAGAAATTTGTTGTTTAGTACTAATTAATTACACGTTGTTCATTCTTTTGAGTGATAAGTGTTATTGACCCATCCAGTTATCCAAATTTTATTTTTAATTTATTTTATATAAATAATAAACAAATAACACTTATTTTTTCATATTTGGATGTTAATTTTCATACAAATTCATTTTACCCAACATATTCTCATTTCTCTAATGGTAAAGTAAGTATATTTTAATATTAAAAGTTGTATGTAAAGGTCCTCGAGGGTACTGGAGCGGTCGAGTATTCTACTATAGGGATGTATTCCGCTATAAACAGATGTAGAACGTTCGAACGTTTTACAGCCATTGCATCGCTAAAGATCTGAACACGCGTTGTTATAGTGCGCGACACGTGGCAACAAGATTTCACAACGAATATTTTTAATGTTCTACAAAGTCCATCACTATCTACCATTTCGCACTACACATTCTATACGTTCGGACGTTTGGACAAGACCACCCCCGTTTGTACCTAATTGTTGCTCTCTCTATATATATCTTATAAATACTAAAGGGGTTCATATTTTTTGAGTTTCATTTTAAAATTAAATTGTTGTCATATGAATGAATATAATAATAAAACAAAACTAATAAATTTGTTTATTTTTTTAGGGAAAACGCGATATATTATTAAGTAACTAACGTGGCATTACACCGGACAACTGAAACAACAGATGGTGGAATAGACCCCGAACTGTGATCCCAACTATTGTTAGTTAAAGCATACATGACTAACTCATAGGGCATAAATTACAAGAACGACGAGTAAAAGAAGTGATAGCACAACGAAATGTCTCTCGCAAACTCGCGGCCTCCACCTCGAATGAGTTGAGGCTCCCCGCAAACACTTCCACACACAAAACAAAAATGCTTCTGTAAGCTGCTCGGCCTCCACCTTAGTTGGCTGGAGAAACTCCGTGACGTTCTTACAACAAGCACCTAGTACAATCCCGTCCAATCCTCTTCTCGGATCAAGAGCCCCGTACCATCTGTATTGCAACTTAAGAAAACCAAAACCCCTAGTTCGATATGCTTACATAAATCTGCTCATCGACGCTATAGTACTCTGAATCCCTCCCAGTACCAAGCCATCAACCAACCAAAGTCGCAGCAAGCACATCGTCAGAATTTTTCCGCCCTACCTCTGATAAGTCCCGCCCAGGTCCGTCTGCTCTCACTGCACCAATCTCCACCGTTCCCCTAGCAAGCTAATCGCCGGAGCTTCTCTGCCCAACCACCGCTTACTCCCTCCCGGACTTGTCTCCCCTCGCAGATAATATCGAAATAATACCCCCAAACTTTACCATCACAAAGACACAGCCGACCACACTGCTCGCTCAACCTGTTTATTTAAATTGCGATTATATTCCAAAATCGTCATTTAATTTCTACCCCTATAAATTACCAATTTCCGATTTTTATATACTAAATGTTAAAATATAGGAACAAATTATTTATCAAAGAGCATTTTTGTGGCGCTTGGCTCCGTGCTCTCTCCATCTGGATTATCTCATCGCCTTGTTCGTTAAATCCTTTTGCTTATTTATCTGATACTGCAGAAGAAACCAGAACGCTGCTCCTTTCGATTCAAATCTCAATTTCGGCCCTCGACTCAACTATCTGTTTCTTCTCGCGCAATTCGTTGAGGTCTCAGTGCTCGATGCTTAGTTCAATTCAATGAGATTGCTCGGTTCCGATACCAATGGCTTCTTCTCCTTCATTGTCTGGTAGGGCATGCTGTTTTTTCAATTTCCTGTTTGGTTTGTTAGAAAATGTGCGGGAAAGCAATGGAAATGTCTGATTACAATGTTTTTGTTTGCTGAATTACTTATTCACTGTACTGAACTGTAGTGTTGGTTAGCTTATTTAGTGAGTTTTGTCTGTTTTCTTCGTACCGGTTGCTTGGAGAGTGTGGGTTTAGGGAAATTGTGCTTGGTTGGAAAGAGTTTGAGATTTGGATTTCTGAAAATTGTGTGGTTTTGGATCTGTTTCTGTGGAATGTGTGAATATTTGAGGTCGCAGTAGCTCTATGCTTAGTTCAATTCAATTAGATTGCTCGGTTCCGATACCAATGGCTTCTGCTCCTTCGCTGTCTGGTAGGGGATGCTGTTTTTTTTTTTCAATTCACTTCAATTTCCTGTTTTGTTTGTTAGAAAATGTTGGGGAAAGCAATGGAAAATGTCTGATTATGAGGTTTTTGTTTGCCGAATTACTAATCACTTTAGTGTTGTTTAGCTTATTTAGTGAATTTTGTCTGTTTTCTTCGTATTTAGGAAAATTGTGTTAGGTTGGAGAGAGTTTGATATTTGGATTTCTGAGGATTGTGTGGTTTTGGATATTGTTTTGTGTAGTTTCTGTGGAATGTGTGAATATTTGTAAGTTATCAAAAGCTGAAGGAAGGGGTAGATACGACTGTAGCTTTTTTTTTTTTGTTGATCAGCTAGATATGACTGTAGCGTGCTGTCGTGTGCTTGGAAAGCTCCTAGGGTTTTGAGTGGACTCCTTGCAAGTACAACCCATCCTCTTCCTCAGTGTTGGTCTCCACTCTATACTCCTAATGGAAGAAGAAAATGGAAGAAACACGTGAGTTCCTCGATCTCCCATAGAGTTTTTACTAATTGGATTAATGAACAATCATATCATGTATTTGGATGTGACTTATCGGTTTAGTTTGTATTGCCTCTGATCTATGAGTCTCGTTGAACTGTTTCTGTTTCTGTCTGAGCTTGCATATGGTTGTAGTTTGGCGATTCACTTTCTTGCAACTTTTGTTTTTTGTAGTTTCACTTGTCGTTAGCAGGCAAACATGTTTCCCTTCTTGTTTGGTTGAATTTATCCTCTGGCCATCAGCGATTTTGATTTCTATTTCTTCAATTGACTCTGAGATTGAGTGGTTCAATTTTGTTTATACTATAGATGTCTTCTCAATTTGGAAAAACTAAAAGGGGAAGGGTAGAGGTACACACATATTAACATGAAAATAAGTAGCAAGAGAAAACATGACAGGGGATGGTTTAACATAGAAATATAATTAGATAGGATGCCCTAAGAGTTTTGCTAAACTGTCTTGGTGGTCAACCCCGACAATGTGAGGGGATTGACTTGGTTGTTTTTCTTGTATCTTAAACCAACAGCTAGAGTCAGTTGATTTGTTATATGATCATTTCAGGGTTTTAGAATATCCTAATACAGAAATTATGAAAACTATAGTAAGAAGGCATGGCAGTTAATTAGTATATGACCTTCTGGTAGCCAAGCATGTGGACCATTTACTAAGAGTAAAAAGTGTTCCAAGTATCACATTTTCCCTTAAACTGTCTTAACTGTTGCTGCTTCTATTAGTTTGACCATATGAACCCTGAGTAAGTTGGAATTCCTAGAACATTAGAAATTTCTAGCTCTTTTGAGGGTGTATTTGCATCAATGAACTTTTAGAATGCAAGGGGGAAAAGCTATTATTGTCCACAGTTGACACCTGTTTGATCTTCTTTTTCCAGAGATGTGAAATGTCTGAATTTGTACCTCTTGGAAAACTCCTCCGATCAAGCTCCCTTGACTTAAGTTGTAAAAGATGGCAGTTATGTTGTTTATCATCATTTGATTCAGACACTTATGATGATGTTTCTCCTAAAAGTTTGTGGGAGGTATTGACTTTGCACGAGAAAACTTTTCGTTTTAAAGAAAAACTCTTTGACTTGGTTTTAGACTTTTAGTTATATTTATTGTTTTGTAATTGTTTCAGGATCTCAAGCCCACTATTTCATATCTATCAGCAAACGAATTGGAATTAGTGCGCAATGCTCTTAACGTAGGTCCTTGCTGTGCTTTGAATTTTGGAATTAGTACGCAATGCTCTTATGGAATTAATGCACAATGTTCTTATATATATACTTTAAAATTGTGGCGTAAATAAATATTTTCTTACCATTATGGCAGCTGGCCTATGAGGCACATGACGGCCAAAAAAGGCGCAGTGGAGAGCCCTTCATCGTTCATCCAGTTGAAGTTGCACGTATTCTAGGAGGGCTTGTAAGTTCTGAAAAACTTATATATCTCTTCATTTTAAATCTGGTATATACTGAAGTGTAGATGCAACTTTATTTGCACTTTTCATTTTAGGAATTGGATTGGGAATCCATTGCTGCTGGGCTGTTACATGATACAGTTGAGGATACAGATTTAGTTACTTTTGAAAGAATAGAGAAGGAGTTCGGTGCTACAGTGCGCCGCATTGTGGAGGGAGAGACTAAGGTGTGTTGCATATCAATTTTTCTTCATAGATTGTAATCATGCTTCAAATGCCACATTTTGATTTAATCTAATTTTTGATACATATTTTCTCAAATTCTTGATTAGGTATCCAAACTCGGGAAGTTGAGGTGTAAGCATGATGAAAACAATCCAGCACAAGATGTAAAAGCAGATGACCTTCGGCAAATGTTTTTGTCGATGACAGAGGAGGTGACACATTGTATAAACATGTCAATACTGGGATTTTTTTCCTACGTCGGCTTTTGGTATTTAATACACTGCCTTTTCAGGTTCGTGTTATCATAGTCAAGTTGGCTGACAGATTACATAACATGCGCACTCTGTCACATATGCCTCCACATAAGCAGGTGGTGTATATGTGTCCTATTGATAATAGGGAAAATGGCAAAAACGTGTTGTATACTATTACACTTTTGCAAGAGGATGTTGTGTAGTTTGATAATGGCAAAAATGTGACGTGAACTTTGATTTTTTGTGCAAAATGTGTGTATTTGTACAAACATGACAAATTTGCCCTTAAAATTAAGAATTATTGTTTAAGAAGTTTCTAAAAAAATATTTTTTAACTAATATTTGTATGATTAAAATTTTTAGTTAAATTATTTTGGTTAACAATTATATTTTAAAATTATTTTATAAAAATCTTAATTCTTAATTTCAGGGGTAATTTCATCATTTTTGTACAAATAAACACGTTTTGCAAAAAAAATCAAAGTTCAGTAGGTTACAGCACTTTTCAGTAATTAACAAAGTATGCAACATGTCTCTTGCAAAAAGTGTGATAGTACACAACACCATTTTGCCATTTTACCTTGATAATAAGGTATTACTGTTTTGTTATTCTTTTTGACATTAATATTCTATCTTCAGTCCAGCATTGCAATGGAGACCTTGCAGATTTTTGCTCCTCTAGCAAAGCTGCTTGGGATGTACCAAATAAAGGTATTATATATGCCTATATTTAAAACTGTACTTCCATGCATTTCAGTTTCACAAGATGAAAAATTTCCCCATCCAGAATTACGTAAAGCCTTGGCTTTCTTGTTTCTTTTTAAATTTAATATTCTCCTCTATGGTCCTCTTGTTTCATAACTGATCCCGCCTCAACATTGCAGTCTGAACTCGAAAATCTATCCTTCATGTACATGCATGCTGAGGATTATACTAAGATCAAGAGAAGAGTTGCAGAGCTTTATAAAGAACATGAGAAAGAACTTCTTGAGGTAGTGTTCAGTAGAACTCTTTATTTTTATTTTTTATATTTGATACTCATCATTACTACTCTTTCCGTCATAAAATAAGTGTCCCATTTCTATTTTAGTTCGTTAATTAGCCATGATATACAAATTATATCCTCCTATAACATTCAAAATTGAATCCTTATTATCTGCAATAGTCAAATGGACACTTATTTTGGGGCGGAGGCAGTATAATTCTGGATTCAAATGGTCTAGCATTAATTACATATTGGCATTCTTAGCCTGCCATGCTACACGTTAGACTATGGGAGATTTTTTTTGTAGCTTTGCAGTGTTCTTGTATCAGTCTCATCATTTTCTTATAATTCTTGTGTTATTTTAGGCAAGCAGAATTTTGATGAAGAGGATTGAAGACGACCCATTCCTAGACCTTGTGACTATGCAAACTGAAGTTCGCTCTGTATGTAAGGAGCCTTACAGGTCAAGTCATGAACCTTTCAACCAAGTTTTCTTTTCTTTTTATTACACAGCGTGATGCAGTGTTTTGGAAATTGTAGCATGCTACGCAATGCTGTTATATGTTTTTTCTTGCAGTTTTTTTTTTCCGATCAGCGATTAAAACTTTTATATTAAAGGATAGAGAGACAATTCCCAAGATGGGAAAAGTAGACTATAAGAACATTACAGAATAAAAGGAAGAAAGAAATGAGAAAAAACAAAAAAAAACTAAGAAACATCTTGGGAAGAGGCTGCATTGTCTGTGTGTCTGTTTTTTCTTGCAGTTTTAAAATGAACCCTTTGAGTTTTCTTTGCTGCAGTGTTTATAAAGCGGTTCAGAAATCTAAAGGCTCAATTGACGAGTTCAACCAAATTGCACAGGTTTGTGGTATAGACCTATTTTGGCTCCTCAAACCAAGATAGGTGTTTCTCCTTTATCTTATAACATGCTGACTCTTTTTTTGGTTATAACCAGCTCCGCATTATCATAAAACCAAAGCCATGCATTGGAGATGGCCCTCTATGCAGTCAACAGCAGGTTGATCTTTCCCTGGCAAAAATTATTTCACAACTCTTTGTATGAGTATATATTTGGTATTCTGTTTGGTCTTCTAACCGCGCTTCTTTTTCACAGATTTGCTACCATGTTCTTGGTCTGGTTCATGGAACATGGACTCCTATCCCTCGAGCAGTATGTATTCCTCTTTATCTTTTCCCATAGGGAGATTATATATTAAATAATATCGTTGGTTTCATCTGGAAATACCCAAATTCACTTATTGCTCTAACAGATGAAAGACTTTATTGCAACTCCAAAACCCAACGGCTATCAGGGTCTTCATTCAACTGTAATTCCATTTCTATATGAAAGCATGTTCCGGCTTGAAGTTCAGGTATGTCAAACTGTTCACCTTTTTTTTCATGCTCTATTTTCTATGAGTAGTTGTTATAGAGCATTAGTCGGCCACATCAGCTATTAATACAGAATACCTATCTCTCTTTGGTGAACTATAATTCTAGCTAATAATGATTCATTACTAACAAGTTTTATCTACCTTTGGTTAGATAAGAACTGAAGAGATGGATCTGATAGCTGAGAGGGGCATTGCTGCCCATTATAGCGGTAGAGGAGTTGTTACAGGTTTGGTTGGGCATGCAATGCTCAACGGTAGAAGTTCAAGAGGGAAGACAGTGTGTCTTAACAATGCAAATCTTGCTCTAAGGGTACCCTTTTGTCTTTTACAAACTAGAGAAACTTGCAAAAAGATGCCCTACTATATGACACTTTTTGCAAAAGGGTACTGTGTTTGCATTTTCTTGCAAAATGTGTGTATTTTTATAAAAAAGGACGAAATTACCCCTGAAATTAAGAATTAAGACTTTTTATAACATAATTTTTGAAAATAGTATAACTAAAAAATTAAATTACAAAATTTGATTATACATATTTTGGTTAAAAGATAAAAACAGAAAAACTTTTAAATATCTATCTTAAAATATTTATTAGTTTCAGGGGTAATTTCATCATTTTTATAAAAATACACACATTTTGCAAAAAAATGCAAACAACACATCACCTTTTTGCCATTATCAAACAACACAACACCCTTTTGCAAAATTGCCATATTATAGGGTACTCTTTTGGAATTTTCCCAACAAACTATGTTAGTTTGCAATCATCCTTGAGGGAATGACTTGATAACCATTTCAAGTCACCTGACTTTGATGCTAATTTCATTGACGAAGTACTTTGTTTCCTCCAGATTGGTTGGCTTAATGCAATTCGAGAATGGCAAGAGGAGTTTGTTGGGAACATGAGCTCTAGGGAATTTGTGGACACTATCACCAGGGATTTATTGGGTAGCCGTGTTTTTGTCTTTACGCCTAAAGGAGAGGTAAGAATGTGGAATCTCTAACATATATTGATCATCGGGCAAAATTGCTGAAGCTTGTAAGTAAATTCTATTGTTGCTTGATATCATTTTTATTTTGTATAGATTAAAAACCTGCCCAAAGGGGCCACAGCTATAGACTATGCTTATATGATACACACTGAAATCGGCAACATGATGGTGGCCGCTAAGGTATAGTTCTCAGTTCTCCCATGCAAAATGAAGCAAATATGAAAGTGAAAGATATAGGAATTTGAGTTAAACTTATGACTCTTTTTGCAGGTCAATGGTAATATTGTTTCTCCTGTGCATGTACTTTCAAATGCAGAAGTTGTGGAGATAATTACCTACAATGTTAGTATTTTATCCACAAACACAAAGCTTATAAAATTCCATTTTCTTGAATTTGTGCTCTTTCCTTCAAATTATTCAACTTGCATAATTATAATCTAATGTTACTCCTAAATCTTTTACCAGGCTCTCTCTAGTAAATATTCTTTTCAGAGGCACAAGGAATGGCTGGAACATGCAAAGACGCGCAGTGCAAGACATAAAATTATGAAAGTAGGTCCAGTAATTAAAATAGGGAAAATGGCGAAATGGTGTTGTATACTATCACACTTTTGCAAGAGGGTGCTGTGTATAAAATAATTTTTAACTAAAATATTAAATTACAAAATTTGATTATACAAATTTTAGTTATTTTTTAGAAAAACTTTTGTTTTTTAAAAATTCTTAATTATAAGGCTAATTTTAAAGTTCACGGCATCCTTTTGCTATTATTACACAACACCCTCTTGCAAAAGTATGATAGTATACAACACGTTTTTTCCCATTTTCCCATGAAAATGTGGTGTATATTTCTCCCTGTTCGATAGCATTGCCTTTCTTAATCACACATCTTTTTCAACTCAGTTCTTACGGGAGCAAGCTGCACTTTCATCTGCAGAAACATCAGCAGATAAAGTAAATGACCCTGTCAATGATTCTGGAGAAGACAGTGAAGCAGAAGAACCATTACATTCTTTGAAAGAGAGCAAAGCGATTCGGGCCTCTGACACGTCTTCTCCTGAAAAATGTGAAGATGTCTTCCTCGTTAAGAATGGTAGTGCTCGAGCTTCACAGGTTAACGGGAAACATAATAAGCACGTGCATCATGTGAGTTTGGATGTCGGCGGGGAGTTATCACAGGGAAACAGTGTTGCCAAGATGATAAAAGCTAACATCCTCATGTGTAAGGACGTGCTTCCTAGTTTGGAGAGTTGGCGATCCAGTAAGATTGCCTCCTGGCACGATCTCGAAGGGCACTCCATCCAATGGTTTTGTGTAGTGTGCACTGATCGTAAAGGTAACAACATTCATTCCTAGTACTAAACAAATTTTGGGCAGTTTGCCATTAGATTCTAGTTTTTCTAAACAGTAGAGGTGCTTAATGTTGTATGCCCGTAGCTGGCTCACTACGCATGACATTTTACTATTTCACTGTCGCACCATCCCAGGTATGATGGCTGAGGTCACGACAACATTTTCAGCTGTAGGCATCAATATATGTTCCTGTGCGGTAAGTTTGTGAAACTTCATTTCCATGGTTGAACGCTCCAGCTGTTATTTATCACCAATGTCATGCAAATTTCTTAATATCGTCAATGGCCAGGCTGAGATGGATAGAGGAAAGGGATTAGCTGTCATGCTATTTCACGTAGAAGGAAGCTATGAAAGTTTGGTAATCACATTCTGTTTGATTTTGTACCCACCAAGTGTTAATCATATCTTAAATCGGTTCTTATCTTCGTGTTTTTTGTTGTTGTGTGCAGCTTAATGCTTGCACAAGCGTAGATCTACTCCTTGGTGTATTGGGATGCTCTACTGGTTGTAGCTTGCCTTCAATTGGAAACCCCCAAATACTCTGATGCTCAGAAGCAAGTCCTACTAGGATAAGAAGTTTTGTCCCCGGAGAACCGAGGTTTGAGCATGGTTCATATAATTTTGACCGTTGAGTTCCTTTTAATTCTCCTGTTTGTCGTATACTCATAAACAAATAAATAATCAGCAGCAGCTCGTTGAGCTAGTATATAGGAAAAGAGTTATAGGTAGGATAGAATATACAAATCATGATTCATGAGCAACTACACTAGAAAGGAACCATACCTAGAAATGTATCGATCTCATCTTATATGTATATATAATCTATTCTTTTTTACCAGTCATATGTGAATTTATATGAATTATGGGTTAAATCAGTGGAGATGATGATCAAGAAGAAGAAGATAAGCCGGAACAGGTATTGAACACAAAACTCGATGATCTCATCGTTTTCTTACAAAAGCTTAAAATTGATTCGTGACTGACATACTGAATTCATGAAACAGATGCTGAGACTCAAAAACTCGATGATCTCGAAAACTTATGTCTCTAGTATCCGTTGGAGTTGTTAGGCTGGTTAGGGGAGTAGAAGAAAGGAGCCAAGGTGTACAGTTTGATGTTCTTGTCATGGAGGAGGCGATAAGAGGAAAGTGGAGCTCCGCTGGTTCCTCTGTTTTCATTTGTGGGAACCTCACAATCCTCCATTGGAGACATCTCCAGAAACGCTCTGCACTCAGTCAGCTTCTTGCCCTTCTTCACTTCTGATGGACACAATGTTGCGAGAAAGTAACCTTTTGTGTCACTTGCGCCGCTCAGTATGGTCAACGACTCGGTTTTGTTGCCATGCTCGTCAGTAGCTTCACATGTTAACCTCGCCACAGCTCCTACACACATGTTTCAAAAAAGGTACTGTTAATATTTAATTATACCTTCATTAGTGTTAAATCTCGATTCATCCTCTAAGCCGTAAATTAAATGGTGACAAGATACGAATCTAAGGTCACTTTTCACTCTCATTTAGTGTTCTAAAAAAATGTTAGTCGCTAGTCCGGGAAAGAGGGCATCTGGAGACTAATCGAGAATTAATCTGATTTGGGGACTAGGTATGGGATTAATCTTGAACTAATTGGAACATTCGGTGATTTTTTAGAACACTGCTCTCACGTGCATGAGGGGTTGAGACAATGTTCTAAAAACGATAGGCGTCAGTCGGGTGGAGAGCAGGGTTGGGATTAACCAGAAAAGTAGGAGATTTTTAGAACACTGGGTTGAGACCCATTGCATGTGGAATAATAGGATGAATGGGTATCGTGTTAGAGTCTGGTCCACTTAAAAGATCTATCGGACATATGGAGATCCCAAAATATGGATGAGTGATGAATGACTTATAAATGTTACACTCTAGCTGTTTATATAATTGGTCTGAAAGTTCAAACTGATTTAATATAGAATGGATTAAGATTCGACTGTTACCGCTCACTTACCTTCGATTGGGATGGGCATAGGACCCGATTTGCAGTAAATAAGGCCCTGAACCGCGATTGTTGTTGAGAGTATATACTTTTCGAGATCAGGTTTCTTGAAACTGGGTTTTGGGAAATCATGCTTGTTGGCGAGAGAAACGACCAGCATTGACAAGAGAAGTGTAGAGGTTGACAGCAGGAAATGGGTAAGAGCCATTGTTAACTGAGGGTTTTGTTTCGTTGGATTGAAGTGAGCTTGAAGATGATGAAATGACCGTTTTTATAAGGTTGTTGTCGGTCTTTATATTATTATGGGGTTTAGGATCGTGGGAGGTTACTTGGTCACACGTTCTTACAAAAGGAGTCTACGAAATTCCATAAATATATTCTGCACCTGTTCTTTATTTATATTAAATAATCGTGGGCTCGTCTTCTGGAATTTAGAATCGTAATGCACTTCAATTCTTTTTTTTACGTCAAAACATATCAAACTCTAATAATATAGTACGTGAACAGACTCAAGTTAATGAGCAAAATACTAATTAACCGGAAGCATTCCAGTGAGAATCTATATGGTGACGACATATGGCAAGGGGGAGTTGGGTTCTATAATATAACCTAAAAGTGAATCCTGTCGGGGGAACAGCGTAACGAGAGAGCCGTGAAATTGAGAAGAAAAAAAAATCCGGTGGTCCGCGTCACATGTCCTCCACTGCCGCCAGCTCAGTACGCACGACATGCGTTATCTTCATGCGGGTTCTCACCAGATTTCTCCTAATTAAATATTTATCTTTGAAATTGTGAAATGATAATTTATTGTAATACATGACGTATGTTTCCAATCATGTCATGTGATGATTATGCATCCTTTTATTTCTTCTTGATCAGCTATGGTTATGCATTATCAATCGATATTGGGGTTAATTTGTATTTACATTTTTTTCTGCATGAAGACTTTTTTCTTGGCCATAGAACCTTAAATCTTAATTGTAATGCCTTATGACTAGTGTTCTAAACATTTCCTCAACACGGATTAGTTTTTGATCGATCTCGATCAATTTATTAATTCGATTAATTATCAATTAATTTTTTATTAGTCTCCAAAAGTCATCTCCACCGGCGTATATTAGAACATGGCCTATGACATCATTTTGTTGATAGCACTTTAATTGTTGTATATATTTTTAATACTCCAAAAAATTGTAAATAAGCTCTGTAAAAAGAAAAGAAACAGAGGTACATAAAATACAATTCCTTGAACTCAACATATTCAAACAACAAAAACTTTATTCCACCAAATGTGTCCACATAATTGAAAATAAATTACTCTGAAACACTCGATCAACAACTCAATAACTTAAAACAAATAATTAAACAAATCAATTCAAAATAAAATGGATCAATGTTCAAATCTTAGTAACCCTTGGGGATCGGTGAGGTTGATCCATGCTCAGGTTTGAAGTAGAAAGGCTTGAGAGTGTAGAGCTTCTTCTTGTTCCCGAGGAGGCGAAACGATGTAAGAGGACAGCCACTGATTCCTTCGTTCTCGTCTGTTGGGACATTACAGGTCTTCATTGGCGAGCTCTTGAGAAAAACTTTGCACTCTTTCAGCTTCTTCTCTTTCGCTAGCCCGATAGGGCACAACGACGCGAAGAAGTAGCCATCCTTGTTCGTCGCCCTGCTCACTATCGAGAAAGGAGCCGCCTCGTATCCTTCCTTGCCCTCTGCTAAACATGTTATCCTCACAACCGCACCTGAAAGGTACACAATTTTTTTTGTAATTCATGGTTTTGCGCAGTCTGTTAAATTTAATCAAAATAGAACGAAAATGACCATCACCGAAACAAAAAAAATATTTTATGTAATTTTTATTTTATTTTTATAAGCCGAAGGGTATGTTTCTTTAAAATTTATTTTTAATCAAAATGTACTACACATACACTCGTTGCAAAAGTGTAATAGTAAACGAACGTTTTCTGTAATCATCATTTTTGATTCAGCGAATGATATGGACGTGAAAGAAGTTAATTACCTTGGAGGGGGAGAGATTTGGAGCCATGTTTACAATGAACAAAGCCTTCGACGCCAAAAATTTTGTCGAAAATGTTTTCGAGTCCATGTGGTTTTGGCTTAGGCTTGTCCATGGTGGGTTTGGGGACATTGTACCCATACTCTGTCGCAGAGGCAATGGCTATCAAGGACAAGAGAAGCAGAGGAGCAATGATCAAACGACACATTCTTTTTTCTTGCTTCTTCTCTCTGTGTAGCTTCTTAGTTTGATGGATTGAGAATGAAACTTTAAGCTGGAATTGAAGGGTTTTTATAGGGGAAAGATGTGTGTATTATCGGTGTAATAATGTTATGATATTATAAACCAACTTGGCTGCACGATAGTAATGAACCAAATGAGTGCGAAATCTTGGCTTGTCTCCAAATAAATGAACCACCATATTCTATTATCAGGCGACGTGCTTCCCAAATACTTTCGGTTTATTTTGATTCCATCAAACGTATCAAAATTAGCTTTTTTATACTATTAGATGATCATAACATGTCAAAACATATCACTCTAACAAATGTGTCTTTTTTCTTGGTCATAGGATCTCCGTAAATCCTAATTTTAATCACCTATTACTAGTGTTCTAAAGATTTCTAACCGATATAATAACTAGTGTTCAGTTAATCTCAAACTATTAGTTGGGTTTGACCATTTTCTTTATATACAAATCTTTAATTTCATATTCTTTCAATGTGAGATTTTATATTCTTAACACTCCCCCTCACGTGTATTCTACACGTATGCCTTTATCAACTCACTCCTCCTCACGTGGGTCATATAGTAAGACGTGTCTTTTTGCACGCGGGCTTATTTCCCCCCTTACGTGAACCACAATATCAGGCTGACAGGGGAGCGGAGCCACAGGGAGGCGAGGCCCACCAACACAGGCTCAAATCGGCCCCCTCTAATACCATGTAAAATTGGGTTGTATATATGTTAGATTAGTTTATTAATTCAGTTAATCTCTGATTAGCCTTTAGAGACCCTCTCAGCCAGTGTTGCACTTTCATTGTTTTCATTTCAAATGCTTGTAAATAATCTCTCAAAAAAAAACAAAGGTAGATAAAAACCAATCAAATGCTCTCAACATATTCAAACAACAAAACTTTATTCCACCAAATGTGTCCACATAATTGGAAATAAATTACACCGAAACACCCAATCAACAACTCAATAACTTAAAACCAACAAAACAAATGCAATACACAATAAATAAAAAGATGCAATCAACTAATAAGATCCAAATGTTAGTAACCCTTGGGGAATGGTGAGGTTGATTCGTGCTCGGGTTTGTAGTAGAGCCTGGAGATGGTGTAGAGCATCGTCTTCTTGTCCTTGAGGAGGCGAAACGACGTGAGAGGACAGCCACTGACTCCTTCGTTCTCGTTCGTTGGGACATTACAGGTCGCCATGGGCGAGCTCTCGAGAAAAACTTTGCACTCCTTCACCTTCTTCTCTTTCGCCAACTCGTAAGGGCAGAATGACATGAAGTAGTAGCCTTTCTCGTTCGTCGCCCCGCTCACCATTGAGAAAGGAGCTGTCTCGTATCCTTCCTCGTCCTCTGCTATACATGTTACCCTCACAAATGCTCCTGCACTCGCGCAATTCATTTTTATATAAAAAAAATCATTCGAATTCAGGGAATTGCAAAAATGTGGCAGTGCCACTTTCTTGCAAACTGTGTATATTTGTTCAAAAATTGCGCAAATGGCCTTGAATTAATTTTTTTAACTCAAGTTCGTCGATTTGTTATTCTCTTGCACACCGTTGATATCCTTTCGTGAGTTTTAAAAACCAGCGAGCTCGAATTGAAAACATTTTCTTTATTTTGACTTTTTTACAAAACAACCATTTTAAGGACATTTTTGTCATTTTGACAAGTTTACTTATTTTGCTAAAATATGGTACGTTCATACCCACTTTTTATACACGGATGCGAAAGAAGTTAATTACCTTGGAGGGGGAGAGATTTGGAGCCATGCTTACAATGAACAGAGCCTTGGAAGGCCAAAATTGTGTCGACAATGTTGCCGAGTCCATGTGGTTTTGGCTTAGGCTTGTCCATGGTGGGTTTGGGGACATTGTACCCATACTCTGTCGCAGAGGCAATGCCTATCAAGGACAAGAGAAGCAGAGGAGCAATGATCAAGCGACCCATTTTTTTTGTTTTGCTTCTTTCTTTTGTAGCTGTAGCTTCTTGGTTTGATGGATTGAAAGAGAAACTTTAAGCTGGAATTGGAGGGTTTTATAGGAAAGAGAGAGGTGTGTATTATCTGTGTAATAATGTGATGATTTTATAAACCAACTTGGGTGCACGATGGTAATGAAATCGTGAGTAGCACTAAGGACACGAGTCACGACGTGACGGAGAGCAAGTGGAATTGGGCTTTAGTGCAAAGTTTGGTTTGGGCTTAACCCAAAGCATGAATTCAAATGTCTGGTTTTAGTTGGATCTAAACCAGAATATGAAGTTATATTTCTGGTTATAGTTGGGCCTAGGCTAAATTGGGTTATTGGTGGGCCCAAAAATAACCTGACTGACTCAAAAAATAATTAGATCGAAAAACTAAATATGGTTAAATATCAATTTCAGTTAAAAGAAAATTGATTAGAATCAGAAACCGATCGGTTTTTGCACGTGACTCATTTTAAGTTATCAATCGTTATTAATTGGGCGCAAAAATATTGGGCTAATAGAAAACATGTTAAATATTAAGTCAAAATTCGGTTCAAAATGTGAAAATTTCATGAAAATCAATTCAAAAAAAATCCAACCAAAAACTAATGAGCCAAGAAGGGTTAAAACGTGAAAATTTCATGAAATTCGGTTCATAATAAATTGAAGCGAATCAAACCAAAAACCATCATTTTTATTTTCTTTAAATTGAACTGGTCAGTTCGATTCGATTTACCAAACTGACTCAAGACCGAACCGTGTGAACATGGCACTACAAAGGGTTACTTTGGTCATTGCTGACTTCAGAAACCCAGTCAGTGATCATCCACAACTCAGCAGCCACGTGAGACTTCGAATAAATCCTAAAATAATATTCAGCGCTAATGTCTTCCAACCAGAACCTTCGAATTCGCAGCACTACAAAACCACCCTCCGCCTCCATTTCCTTCCCACATCCTTTTCATTCCGACAAATCTCTAAACTTAAATCTTCAAAATTTTCAATCCATCGTTGTCCAAAAATGTGTGGTGGTGCTATAATCGCCGATTTCATACCTCGCAACAGGAATCGCCGAGTCTCCGCTTCCGATCTCTGGCCCAACTCCAATTTCGCCAAGATCACAAGCTGCTTCGACTCCGATTCCGATCTTGGCCTGGCCCAACTCAAAAGAGCCCAACCCATTTCTGGTAAATTCAGTTTCCTAATTTAGTGAATTTTTCATTTTTTAAAAAAAAATTTATGTTCATTGGGGCATTTCGTCGAACAGGTGGTGGGCATGGGGAGGAGAAGCGAGTGAAGAGGCAGAGGAAGAATCTGTACCGTGGGATCAGGCAGCGACCGTGGGGGAAATGGGCGGCTGAGATTCGGGACCCGGGTAAGGGAGTTCGGGTCTGGCTCGGGACCTACAACACCGCCGAGGAAGCCGCCCAAGCCTACGACCGCGAGGCTCGGAAGATCCGAGGCAAGAAGGCCAAGGTCAACTTCCCCAACGAAGACGACGACGACGTCGTTTCGGCGCGCAACGGCCCCTCCGCTCCCCTGCTTCGCGCCCAGAATTGGAACGCCGGGTCGGGTTTCAACAATTTCTTGAATTTCGGGTACGACCTGAATCAGATCGACTCCGATCACGCGCTGTTCACTGTGAACAATGAACAGGAACAGGAACAGGAGCATTCTGGTTCTGGGTCGGGTTCGAATCATGAGTTGGAAGAGAAAGAGGAGGTGAAATTGAAGGAGGAGGAGGAGAATGAGGTGCAGATACTGTCGGAGGAGCTGATGGCGTACGAGAATGTGATGAAGTTCTATCAGATACCTTACCTCGACGGACAGTCCTTGTCGGCGGCGAATCCGGAGAGGGAAAGCGTCGTCGGAAATCTATGGAGCTTCGACGATGACGAGGTTGCCATTGTGCACCCTTGATTTTGGTCATCGCTTGGTCCTGTTTGTTTGTGTAAAAATTGGGTTTAATTTAATCTTTTTAGTCTAAATTGTGTTGAGTTGGAACATTAATTAGTATGTTGTAATCTCTTTGTCTTGTTTACTTCTTAATCAGTTTCAAATTATGAAATAAAGTTTCTTATTTTTCGGTTAGGTTGATCACGATTGTGTTTTGAGTTAGTTCAGTTTTATTTTATTTGACTTAATTTGTTATGAATTATTTATGAAATTATCACGTTTAGATTATTTTGAATTATTATTTAATTTATCATTGAACTAAATTTTATGAAATTATACATTTAGTTTAATATTTATAGGTTCGTTCTAATTAATAAAGAAAGACAACTTTAAATAAGTTGCATATTTAAATTAATTAATTTAATATGTGAATTTTCATTTTTCGAATTGAAACTAAATTAATAAATTTTTAATTCGGTCTGATTTTGAACTGAATTTATTCGGTTCAATTACTTTCGAAATCAGTTCTAATCTGTTTGGCTGGTTCCTTTGTTATTGGGCTCCCCTATTTTCAATCGTTTGAGTCTATTTCTTATCTTTTATTTTTGCTAAAAAGTCGGTTGAACGAGTTGTAGAACTTCCCGCTGACCAAGACGACTTCATATTGAATTGGTAAATAATAGTCAAGGTGAAGAAGTTAAGGTTGGACGATGAATTCGGTGTCGTAAACGTAGTTATTGAGAACAGTTGGGGCAAAAAAGTCAATTTAGTTGAGAAAACCAAGGCGGTGGGTAGTGGACATAGCAAAAACCGCCAAATAAAATTGCGGCGCCGCTATTGCTTGCAGCTGGTTTCTGATAGATTCTAATGGTAAGAAAGCGCACAGTAGGCGCCCCCTGGATTCTCGGATTTATTACAAAAACGTGTATACTTTTACTTTCCTCAAACATCGTACTATGTTCCTAAGATGTACTTGTACTGCACTGCACTACCGTAAATCTAAGTCGGTGACATCATCAACAAAAGATTTATTTCAAGCCCACCACCACTACGAACACATTAACCTCTGCGTCCTCTTAGAGCCGGCCCATATTTTGTGTGGCCCAATTTACTAAATGAGCCACCCAAGCCCATTAAATTGTATGGTAAGGGCTGTAAACGAGTAGAGCTTTTAATATGTCTTTCGAGCTCGCCGATAAATACTCAGCTTGGAATCCTTTTAATTGAGCTCGAGCCTAATTCAAACTCAAAATTGGGCTCGTTTGGTGTACGAGTCGAGCTCAAGTCTGACCTTTTAAGGTTAAATAGGCTTGCAAGCCGACTCGTTTGATATTTAATCAATAATATATATTTTTAAAAAATAATTAAATATTTATGATGAAGTTAGATGAGCCAAATCGAGTTGAGCCGATCTCAAGCTTTATCTTTTTTTTTCTTCCGAGCCGGATTTGAGCTTAATCGCGTAAGTTCGCTCGAACCCGAGCTGTGTTCGAGCCGAACACTTTTTTCAAGAGCCGAGCCGAGCCCTGTCAAATTGAGGCTCGATTCGGCTGGTTTACACCTCTAAGCACGCTTCATTCAGACAATTACAATACTACCCTCCCGGCATAAATTAAACCAATATACATATAATTTGAAATCAGGATTATGATCTATGGAACAGAAATGCTTCATCAATTGATTGTATATGAGCTAGCAAATGAAATGTACTCATCAAGACACCTATTTTTAAGGTTGCAAAAAATTAATACTATATTATCACTTATATAAGGTAATCTAAAAACTCCTTTGATACCGAGGATTGGCAGGACCGTCACGCTGTCCAAATGCCGATGATCTATGGCCAGAGAAATTTGCACTTCCGTGACTTGCCCGACTGTTTGGAAACTGGATTACCGACGACTCGCACGAATTGTTGCATATCCCAAGCTTGACGATGAATGTGAGTGAGCTACCTTTATCCACACCCTCACTCTCCATCCAAATATGACCTCCCATGAGCTTTACAAACCTGACATAACCATTTTAAAAGAACAATTCATGAATAGGAGTCAAAACAAAGGTTGTGGGTGAAATAACGGAGACTTCATATAATAAGTGACGGTATTGCTATTTATAGTATTGAGGACATGAAAAAAAATACTAGACAATAGAGGAGAGCTGAATCGTCCACACTGACGGTATTGTTATTTAAATTAGGGAAAATTGCAAATAGGTGCCCTACAATATGACATTTTTGCAAAAGTGTTGTGTTGTTTGTTAATGGCAAAAAGGTGATGTGTTGTTTGCATTTTTTTTGCAAAATGTGTGTTTCTGTAAAAATGACGAAATTACTCCTGAAATTAAAAATTATATGTTTTACAAAATAAATATTTTAAAATTTTCTGTTTTTATCTTTTAACAAACTTTGTATGATGAAAATTTGTAAAATTATTTTGTTTGTTAAAATTGTGTTATAAAAGGCTTAATTTTTAATTTCATGGGCAATTTTGTCATTTTTATAAAAATACACATTTTGAAAAAAATAATATGAAAACAACACAATACCTTTTTGCAACAGTGTCATATTATAGGGCACATTTTCACAATTTTTCCTTTGAATCATTGGTCATAAATAAAACTACTAGAAGACGGGGGAGAATCATGATATTGTACCTTTTGCAAATGGCAAGTCCTAGTCCTGCGCCATCAGTATTATTTCGGGCAGATCCATTTCGTGTTTGCGCAAATTTGGTAAACATGTTTTGAATATCTTGTGGAAGAACCCCACAGCCAGAATCCTTCACCTGCAGAAGCCAAATGACAAAAATGTAATTTAACGAACTTGTTATGATAATGAGAAAAGTGTAACAACAAAATAAATAATTATCAGCATAAATCATAATTTTCAAACTGCAGTTTTCAACAGATCTTTCAATGTATGAAAATAAACCCAGAGCATAGAGCCACAGATTATATCAACCTGCACACGTATGTAGAAATGGCCATCACTTGACACCGGATAAAACTCTGGAGGTCGCCAATCTCTCACTGACTCGGGTTTTGCAACAGAGGCGATGACTGATACATAACCCTCTTTGGTGAACTTCACAGCATTGCCAGCGACATTTAAAATAGTTTGCATAAGCCGCTTCTCATCACCAATAGCACATACAGGTAAATCTGGGGAAAGGATCATCGTCATCGACAGCTTTTTCACTGAGGCGATAGGCTTTATCAAATTAATGACCTACAATTAGAGAGAAGTAAATAATGACTATCTTGTTATTTTCTATGGAAAAGTATATATAAATGCACCTTTTCCACTTAGCTACTCTTAACTAAGATTTGGGTCATTTAGATACACCCAACTTTTTTTTCGAATACTGTTAATATTTTTGGAAGGAAAATGTTAAGTTTTAAAGTGAAAAGTTTAAAATGCCCTTTGACTAAAAATCTAATTTTTAGGACTTGAAATTAGTTATTTACCCAAGGGAATTTTCGTCTTTTCCTTTCAAATTTAACATTTTCCATCCAAAAACTTAACAGGTGGGAATTTATGAAACTTGGGTGTATCCGAATGACCCAAATCTTAGTTAGGTGTAACTAAGTAGAAAAAGTGTATAGTTTGGTGTATTTATCTGTACTTTTTCCTACATGTGAATGAAACAAAGGTTCAACCATAATTGAATATAGGTACCTCCTTGAAGACTCCGTGAAGATTGAACATGCCATTGTCTAATTCGAGGCTGCCATCTTCCAATTTAGAAAGATCGACAACATCGTTTATAAGTGCGGCCAAGAGGTTGCTACTCTTTAGTACAGTCTCTATCATGACTCTTCGTTCTGCAGTTAGTTCTGTTTCCAAGAGAAGAGATGATAGTGCGATAATTGCATGCATCGGTGTCCTCATTTCATGGTTCATGACCGCAAGGAAGTCGTTGCGAGCATGGATCGCCATCTCGGCTTCTCTTCGAGCTAAATCTAGAGCAACATTCTGCTCCATGAGCTGATCACGGGCCCACATGGATTCCTCCAGAATAGCGGCATGTGAAAGAGCAACAGCTACCTGCGTGAAAACAAATGGTAAACTCAGATTGAAATGTTCCAGGTCATGCAAGATTACAAGGCATTGAAAATAATTTACAAACAAGAAAACCTTAAAACTGGTACTAGTAAATGAATAACGCGTCGCACAGCAGTTTCTCACTCGCTAGTGCAGAAACCTTAGGTACATACACAACTTTTCAATGAAATAAACCATTCCAATTGGAACTAATCAAGTTTCTAAAAAACGATAAGACGTTAGTTGGGCAAATAGGGACTCTGGGGATTAATCGGATCTGAAGTTCTGTATTTTTTTCATTTTTATTAAATAAACAAGTTATTATTATGTATATACAATTAAAATATGAATTACAATATATATAAATAATTATCATAAATATTTAGGATATAAAAATATAAATTTTAATAATTGTTGGATTCATGTCATTGAAAAACAATAAAAGTAACTATTAGTATAAATTATTTTAATTTTTGGTACTTATATTATTATTTTTGAAAAAAAATAACTTAAATCCGCCTAGACCTGCCTAGCCGACTTGATCCGCCCGATTATGTGATATCGGGTCGGCGTTCCGCCTGGCCTGATTTTTAGAGCACTGGAACTAATGTATGCGACAAAGGTCTTTTCACCAAAATGAATCTGGTGAGATGTGTTTATGAACTTACAACCAGCGTGATTAGGCAATATATTAATTTAAAAGAAGATAAAGCATTGGGGGAAAACAGTACAACTTCAAGTTTATAAGAACATTGATAAAAAAGCAAGGCGTGTGAAAGAACAAATGACCTGGTCTGCAACAACTTCAACAAGTTCCAGCTCATGTTCACGCCATTGTCTTGCACTATCCGTAGGAAGAATCAGAACCATTATAGCATAGCTTTTCGCTGAGAGCTCAGTCCAATCGTTAATTTGAAAATTCAGGAGATTTAAAAGAGGTACTCGCACGGCAACAACCTCTGGTGGCACATACCGTCCGACAAGGGGTCTTATCCTGGCCAAAGGGCAGGTATACGGTATTTGCAGTGCTTGAGCACTTTTGAGCACCTCAGTGACTATTGGAAGGTTTATCGGTACATTAGCTCCGGTAGAAAGTTGGGTCAAGGTGTGAGAAAGTTGCAGATTCAACCCAGTTCGCGATGGCATCCATAATGCACATTCCTCCAAACCTAATGTCCTCCCGAGTTCAACAAGAGTGGTTCTCAGTATAGTGTGTCTGTCGAGTGTGCTCCGAATTTCATGGGTCAACATTCTGACATGCCTTCCGGTTTCTTCTTGTGTAAGGATAAGACCCATTTCCCTGTCGAGTTCTTCGGCCTTGTTTTTCAAAAACAACTCCCGGGTTTTAACGCTTAGCAAGTCGGGAATAATGTGCACCAGCATCAATGCAGTTGCACAAGACACAATAGCACAAGAGAGCTTTGCAACAGTCATCATCACAGCAACAGCTTTCGTGTGCATATTCAAAGTCCACAAGTTTATGAAGTGGGTTGCTCCGCAGAGAACGATAAAAGCACCAAACTGCATAAGCACCCATCTATATGGGAAGAATGCGGATTTTTGTACAAAATAAATAAGCTCCAAGGGAATTGAGAAATATGCAAGGGCAATTAAGAAGTCTGATATATATTGATATTTCACCAGAAGGTCATCGCTTGAGAATGGTGTGTCGATGCACTCGCAAGGATCCATTGACCCGCCAACAGGGTTTATATATAATCTGAGGATATCAAAGAATGTGTCAGAAATGAGATTAAAACGCACTACAAGCTCGCTAGAGAGCCAAAGTTTAAAAAGGCTAAATCAGGAACTGAGGCGTTTTTCCTTAGCACCGCGAGGCGTAAACCTCGAGGCGCAGCGAGGCATAATCCTCAACAACGAGACCAATAAATTCATATAATTTGATGAAAATTAAGAAAGAAAAATAAACAAAAATCAGAAAACTAAACAAAAAATAGAAATCATCAAAGAATTAGCAAAAATTAAAATTTATATAAGCAATTATGAACAATTATAAATTAAGAAAAAATAAATAAATAATCAACACAATAAAATAAAAACCATCAAAGAATTAGCAAAAATTAAAGGAGATGTAGAAAGATGAGAGGGAGGGAGAAGAGTGGTCGGCTAGAAAAGGAGTTGTTGGATGGAGAAGCTGCTGCTGATTTGTCTTCTAATTTATGTTTTAAATTTGTATTCATTAGATTTAATAGGTTAACTTTAGCTTCTTACCAACATAAAAGGCTCAATAACAACATTTAAAAAAACCAGATATACAACTTTCACAAAAAGCCCAAAATGTACTTTTAAAAATTGAAATTTTAACCTACAAACTAAGGCGTAAACCTCAACCGCCTCGATACCTAAGGCACAGGGCGTTAGCCTCGGTACACAGATGAGAGGCGTAGCCTCAAATGCTGTTTTTGACCGCCTCACCTTGAGGCGAGCCCCAAGGAGCAAGCCTCAATAGCCTTTTTAATAGAGCTGTTCCTTCAAGTTGTTATTTCAGAGGACATGAGCTTGCTTGAACTATCATTTTATGAGGAAATTCGGTGTCACTAAAAAAATAGACAGAATAAACATTATCCATCCGACTAAGAGAACACTAACAAAATACCGTGAAACAGAAGAAAAAAATACGTTCAATGCAGTGATAGGATCTGCTTTGCCAAAGGGCTCAATGTAAAAAAAGTTTTGCACTAGCAAGCGACACAATGAATCAACATATTAAAAACTCAACAAATTCTATGCCCTAAACCCTAAAATTTCACTAAATTTTCAGAACGAAAATTAGCGTCTCGGATATATCAGTTATCAGAACGAAGAAGTGGCAGACATGCAATTATCAAAATAGTTACTAAGCTCAACATTTAACTTAACTCTTGCAAGAAAAGTAATTTTAGTTTCAGAAACAAAACTTTAATTACTTTCCCATTTGAAGAATTACCCAATTCAGTTCAAAGCGTCAACACACTAGTGCAATCAATCTGATCAACACCTTTCACCCCTTACCATTTTTCAAAATTAAAAGCATTAATCATCAACTTTATTTCACTAGCATGGCCAAACCCACCCAAATTTCCAAAACCCCCCAAACAAATCAACCAATAGAAAACAATCAAAATCACTGATTACCAGAAAATCAACAATTCCCCATAAGATCAAATTAACTAACAAACTAACAAACCTAAGCAATGACCTGAACCCTCCAAAGCTCCACAGTCGAAACACACACAAACAAGCCCCAAATCAGCAGCAGGAATGAAATAAAGACGAGAAACAAAATTACCAAGTAAAGAACACACAATGGACGGCCACGGATCAGCTTCAGATCACCGAAGGTCGATCAGATCCGTACATTTCTCTGGATCAGCCTATGAGAGCTCGAAAACGCTTCTGTGTGAGCAACAGTAGAGAACGGAGGTGGAGAGTTGAAGAAGAAATGAGGAAAAAATGAGTAAAGTGGAGGGAGAGAGCTTTTTTAAGCGTCACGAGGCGAGGCACGTGCGAGGGCTCGTTCTGATTGGACGATCCCTTTTATAGTAAGTGGGCCCGGACCGGACCTTTTTTTTAATTACTCTTTTACGTGATGGGCCGGCCCTTTTTGGCCACATGGTTTCTGTTTTCAATTTTCCTGTTCGACGACGTCGTATTTGAACAGGAAATGCATCTGGAAATGGTTCGGAAATTGGCCACATACTGATGGAAGCGAGCAACAACACGAGTCAAAGATTGAATAATTGCATTTTTTAACGTTTTATTATATACATGGGAATGGTCACCGAATAAATTCTCATAGCACTTTGGGTCCAGAATTAATTAATTACCCATCCCGATGTAAACAAAACGGTTATTGATGTTAATATTAATAATAATATCCTCTTTTTCTGCAAATTTTCATGGCCTTAACAGACAATAGATCCTGGATACTGTGTGCTGAACTTCAGAGCTGTGTGTCTGAATTCAGACAACATGGAAAATTGGAAACACTCTCCTAAGTTTCATAATGCCTCTAAGAGATGAGAACAGACGTGTTAAATCTCATTAAATGAAATTAAATTGGAAGCACCGAATCTACATCGGATTCATATTATTTCACTATTATGTGAATGTGATAACATCAAGTTAAATTGAAGACATTAAATTTTTGTCGGATTCGTGGTATTTACTAACATCTCATTAATTAGAAACACTGAGTCTGTTGTGTGTTAAACTCTATTAGATTAAAAACATTAAATATTTATCAGATTCATAGTATTTTACTGCTATATAATAACATCTCATTAAATTAGAAACATCGAGTCTGATGTGTTAAACCTAATTAAATTGAAGACATTGAATCTTTGTCAGATTCATAGTATTTTATTACTATATGATGACATCTCATTAGATTAGTGTTCGTCGGATTCATAAAACTTTACTATATGATGACATCTCATTAAATTTGAAACACCAAGTTGAATAAAAAATACTGAATCTTTATCAAATTCATAGTATTTTATTACTATATCACGACATCTCGTTAAATTGGAGACACTGAATCTTTGTCAGATTCATAGTCTTCCTTACTAAACGACGACATTTCGTTAAATTAGAGACACCAAGTTTTCGTCAGATTCATAGTATTTTATTTTTATATGATGACATCTCATTAAATTGAAAACACTGAGTCTGACGTGTTTAAACTCGTTAAATTGAAGACACTTAATTTTTGTCAGATTCATAATATCTTCTTACTTAAATTAAAGACATCAAGTCTTTGTCGGATTCATAGTATATCATTACTATATGATGACATCTCATTAAATTGGGTCTCGTAATATTCTATATGATGACATCTCATAAATTGGAGACATTGAGTCTTTGTAAGGTTCATAATATTTTACTACTATATGATGACATCTCGTTAAATTAGACACTGAGTATTTGTTAAATTCACTGTATTTTATTATATTGATGACAATTGGTGAATTTATTGATCTCAACTCTTATCTCATCAAATTCAGAAATTTTGTCATCTATACCACTCTTGCTATTATCACACCAAATCATGGTTTAAAAAGATTATTGATGCTTACGCATTAAGACCCGTCCCGCCTCGATGAGATGAAAAATAGCTTCTAAGGTTATGCCTGACACTCGTGCACTAAGACTTGCACCTCACATTACTGAAGTCTCACTAAAGCTTACATATCAACGCCATAACTTATGAGACTCACCTATTTGTCATTCAAATTTTCAGAAGTATGTCATTGAGATATTTTTTCTTTCTCCTACTCCTCCATACCTTCTCCGGCTCACGATGCTGGACCTTGAGCTCTCTGAATTCCCTCCACGGTGTGGTTCTTTTTGCTAAAAAAGTACGAATAAAGCACAACTGTACACCACTTTATCGGCTCGGTCCTAGTTGGATTAGAGATTTGGTAATAGATGGCATGAGGACAAGGTTTGAATTAGAGAGTGAGAGACCAAACTCACCTCTTCGGCAACCGAACCGATATGGAAGATCCACCTCATGCAAACCTACCTCCCGCAAACATCGCCGCCGAGCTCTAGCTCTGTCGTCGTGAGCTTGCCAAAGAAGACACTGCTGTATTTCTTGATTCTTGGGTTTGTTTTTGTGATTTCTAGCCAAGAATAATTAAGGTATTTCATGTACTGTAGATGGCACGTACAAGTAACTCCTCTTTTTTGCCATTAAATTTAACGGAATGCAATACTTGCTCCAAATTAATAGTGTGAAGTGTAATCAACTGTCTGTTTCTCA
>JAYMTP010000391.1:0-35139 GCA_036897365.1 Geranium brycei | reverse complement strand
GGAACCATTCGTTCGACATCTTTCTTACCTAAAAAATAAGCCAATATATATAGTAATAACAGCAGCAACAACCCCATGTCCCAAAGTTTGGAAACTGGGACAATGACAACATACCCTACACCGTCTACTTTGAGAATGCGCGACAGGACAAAAGTGGAGTCAGGATGAACCCGAATGACCCCGAAGAGAATCCAGAGGCTTTCGTGGTTGGAAGGGGCAGGATCATGAATCCCAATGACCCAGAGGACAATCCAGGGGGCTTCGGGTTTGGGCGGGGAGGGTTGGTAAGTGATGGTAATTATGAACATCACTTGGTGGCTTCACCTGCAAGAAAGCCTCCAGTGGACCAAAAGCACCAGGACAGATTGAGGCATAGCAAATTTGGTGCTCAGCAGAGGAACAATAGTTATGATGATGATGGTCCTGAGAGTGCAGATTGGAGCAGCACAAGTAGCTTCTCCAGTGGAGCCCCTCACAATCACAAAGTAGGTTTTGCTCAACTTTTTGGAATATGTGTTGAATCGATTGTGAACTCAGTTTGATTAGTCAGCACGATAGTTTAGCTAATCGATCAACGAGTTGGGTTCAGGGGCGAAAATCCCCAATCCACTATTAGAATTTGACATGTGAGATAAGATCTCACGTCGAAAGCTTATTAATTTAAGGAAGAGTTTATATATACATTATACTCAAGACCTGAAATACCAAAATTTTGGGCTTAGAGTAGGCTCTAGTGGGAATATCATGTATGAATTTTGTTTGTTGCGTGGCTTGGTTCGCAGACTCTCGCAGTAAGCTGGTCGGTGTAAACCTCTTAGGAACGGTAACATTTGGAATTATGATCACACCTCTCGTGGTGGTGGGCCTAGATAGGATAAAGTAGACCCGTAAGACAAAGGGTATCTCATGTTCGGGTTTTTGGAAATTTGATTTTGGTCGAACTTTTTGTTTATTTTTCTTCTACCAAGGTCTGATGTGGTAATATATAAACTACTTATGTAAAATAATCAAAATTCACTTGATGATTTTGTAATTTCAATTTTCTTTCAGTAAGAATTTTCCTTCTTTACATGTGTACTCAGTAGATACATTATCCGTGAAATATGTAAATATGGTGTCATTTTTTTTTTCAATTTCTTTTTACTAGACTCCAAGAAGTCGAGGAGACAGAAAAGAACACTCAATTGGTCCATAGTTTTGGGATCACATGAATACACTTGTGAAGTGATTTAATGAATGTGACATGCTTGACAGGCTCAGACTCAGAGAGGAGCATCAGTGCCAAAATTCGGGACATGGGACGAAAAAGACCCAACCTCTGGAGATGGATTTACTTTCATCTTCAACAAAGTGAAAGAGGAAAAGCATAATGCATCTGCCAATTTTCCAACTCCCCCACGACACAACATTCACTATAACAATCAGCAGAAGCATGGAGCTTCTTCCTCCAGATATAAGGTACATCAATCTCATAATCATATCCATAATATAACATGTCCTAACCTTAGATTGAAATATGTTTTGTTTTTTAATAGTTTTAAGTTCTAAATACGTGGATCAATTCACTAACTTAAATGACAATTTGAATTTTCACCGACCATTTTAAACTTTTAGGTGAATCGAACTTTAATTGTAATGTTAAAGTTTAGTGGTCTTCTACCTAAACCTCCGCGGGGCAAAGGAACATATCGTTGTTGTATGTGCAAAGCCTCAAAAAATGTGGATCGACTCACTAATTTAAATTATACTTTGGGTCTTTCCTTATTAGTTTGACAGGTAGGTCGAGTTTCTATCATAGTTAAATTGTGATGAATAGATCACATATTCTCGGTCCAGGTAACTGATAGGTGTAGACTCTACTACTGAATATATAATATATTCTCGGTGTGGAACTTAACACCCATTCTCATTTGTAAGTTAGACATCACATCAAAGACTTGTCACATAGACTATGGGCCTCCGACATTAAACATAATATCATATAAGGTACATTCAGATTTAACACCAAACCCTTATATCATGTTAAAAAAGTGAATTATGGACATCTGTCCTGAGGCATGATCTTTTATGTAGGTCATCATTCTAACAAGTTATCATAGCTTTGTGTTGTATCTACATATACCATCATTTTCCAGGTCCAAAGTCTATGTGATAAGTCTTCAATATGATACTCGGATTGCACGCGAGGGGATGTGTCATGTCACAAGTCAAAAATATGTGAATTTATGCATTGTTGATATAAATATAACAAGTCAGACTCCATTTATCAGTTCAAATTCTTAAGCGAGTCGGATTTTCTAGCTTAAGAAAGATAATTTGTGTTGTAATGTGTACTTTTTTCCTCTTTCGGCTACTTATGCTTGAATCATTTGTTTGTTATTGCAGATCTGTTGCTGCATCTTCTGAAGTGGAAGTGGAAGTGCTTAGTTGCTACTCTATAGCTTCAGTTTCTCATTGCATGGCAATATATATCTTCATACGTTTTCTTGCTATGTATTTGTTGAATTTAGTCATCTTGGCACCACATCTTATTGGGTTAACTTGTCAAATATTTCAATTATTAAATTGTCACTTGTACTGGATTCATTATTAAATATAAATATTCAATTCGAATGTATTATAATCAAGTTTAAGTCGATTTTGAGTTTATAGTTTGACTCGCTTTCTAAATAAGTCACGCTCAAACTTAATTTTTCAAGACTTAATAAACTCGCGAAGCTGCTCATTTAGTATATAATCAATTATCTATCAATTTATATTAATTTTATTATTAAATAATTATAGTTGAAACTAAATGAAGCCGATCTCATACATGCTTATTTAGCATTTAGTTGATTATAAAGGTTATATATTTGATTTGAAATATATTTAACTCCTGATGAGTACTTGTAGTGAAAACCATACGATTTAAGCTGAATTCGAGTCAAACTCAAGCTTAATAGTACACCGTTATTCAAACTCGAGCAAAGTTCAAATCAAATACTTTTTTTTTCAACCTGGGCCCAATACTAGTATCTAAAATTAAAACTCGACTCGACTCATGACTAATTTGAAATCTACGACACTATAGAATATCTATATATTTCTTCTTCAAAAGAAAAACATCTGTATATTTCATAAAATACTATGCATGTTCAAAACACTCCAAACTGCAATATCTTGCCAAGACACTCTTTACAGATTTTCTCTTATATGCAAAATGCACAAAAAAATATTTATAGTTACGATTCAAAAACTTCAAATTTTCAAATGCACAGAAGTCCTGGTCAACGGGAGTCCTAAACAACACGACGTCGTTTTATCAACAAGAAAATATTTTCCTGGAGCGCCAAAAACCGTATAAATAGCTAGCGTATCAGACTCTTTCTCTCTCACTCACTCCACATTTCATTTCAGAGCAAAAGTCACTCTCTTCGCGTGTTGAAGAAAATGGCGAAAGGATCGGCTCCGGCCATTTCTTGCTCCAAAGAGCACCAGAAGATCTACCAGGACTGGTTCTCAGTTTTCGATTCCGGTCTGTTTCTTCTCTCCGATCACCGTTTTGAGCTCTATTTCACGTTTTGAGAAGAATCTGAATTTTTTTGTTTGGTGCTGTGTAGATGGCGATGGGCGTGTTACTGGAAAGGACGCTGACAAGTTCAATATGTCGAATCTCTCTCGACCCGAACTCAAGCAGGTTGATTGATTTTGTTTCCATTTTGAAAGTTTTGTTTCTATTTGTTCTGTTTAATTAGGGATTTAATGCTGTGATTTTGTTTCCTTTTTCGTCTTCATGTGATGTGTTTGGAAATTTGTATTATCTTATGTTTCTGAATTTTTTTTGAGATTTTATCATCATTTCTGAGCTAATTTCTGTTTTAGGATTGGAAGTGGTTAAAATTTGGACGATCCGATTTTCAGTGGAATTTATTGATTGGTGCTGTTTAGCATGCAATGTGCCTGTTAATTGTCCTTTAATCAGCAGATTCTCTTGAGTTTTTTGTTTTGTGGATTGATGTGCTCTGATTGAAAGGTGCTGCTTAGCTATCTGATATGTTTATTGGATGATCGGCATTTCAGTGGAAGTTATTGATTGATGCAGTTTTGGGTGCAATGTGCCTCTTAATTGTGCTTGAATTTGCTGTTTCTCCTAAAATTGTTGTTTTCTAGATTGATGTGCTCTGCTTGCAAGACGAGGCGAGGAAAAAATTTAGAGACAGGTTTAGTAAGTTTGTAGGATTTCAAAAAGATCGAGTTTGAAGGATAAGCTAGTAGTTATTTTGCATTGGACAGACGTTTGTTATCAAATTACAGTTTAGTGTTGCTATTCGATGATCTGTTTCCTTACATTACTAAAAATTGGTTCATGTCATTGTGGAGTGTCTATATACATGCATTTTGTTTGGCTGATTGAGTTGAATGGTTTTGAACTCACAGTTTCTTGTTTTCTTTTGCTAAAGGTTTGGGCGCTTGCAGATTCCAAGCGCCAAGGGTTTTTGGGCTTCAACGAGTTTGTTACTGCAATGCAGGTTGTTATTACTTATTTGCTTACCGTGCCTCACATTCTAGAATCTCATTGACTGTAGTAACTCGAATTTTTATTCAACTGTTGCAACGAGCAGTTGGTTTCTTTGGCACAAGCGGGGCGTGACTTATTAGGATCTGATATCCTCCGCACTGCAGGCAAGTAAAACAATATGATTTTGATTGGGTTTATTGTGTTTCATAGATAGTTTAGCTTGCATTATATGTCACCAGATCATTGACATTTTTTCTTGGCTTCAAAGTCAAACTTACACTATTATGTAGAAATGATGTATTGAAAATTTGGAATCCTTAGTTGGTTGAAGATAAAACCATTACAATGGATGTGGAAAGATGTAGCTCAATGCGTATATATTACCACATGTTCATTTATAAACATTGTTTTTGTGTTGAACTCATGTTAACGAATCTTATATCTTATCACAACAGTTGAAAAGAAAAGCATTAAACCTCCAGCAATGGAAGGACTGGATGATTTAGTAGCTGTAAGCAATCTTACTCTGACGAGCTTTAAGCTTCATAATAGTTTATAAAATTTCTTCTCGTTAATTAAGCACTTCTTTCTGCAGAAAAACAAGGCACCAAAAGCAAATGGTGTGGCCGGGTCAAATGGAAATGGTAATAAATATTTCTGCCATTTCACAGAACACGTGATACATTGTAGTTGGATAAATAGCCTTCATCAAGTTAGGCCACCAAACCCGAATTATGGGAATTGTGCAGGTATTGCTCATACTCAGCCACAGCCGCACTCCCGCTCATCATCTTTGACTCACTGGTTTTCTCCAAAATCTGCAAAGAAGGTAATGTTCTTGTTGCTTATGGCATTTGATCTGTACTACATAAGTTTTATACTTCTTTTTATTCATCTCTAGAAAGATGCTTGTAATTGTTTATTTTTTAGGTACCTGCAAGTTCAGTTACCTCCATAATTGACGGCATGAAGAAGCTGTACATAGAGAAACTAAAGCCATTGGAACTCACCTATCGTTTTAACGATTTTGTATCTCCATTGCTGGTGAGTGTACTCTGTCATGACTGATTTTGAATGGCTTTTTGTCAACTGTCATGACTGATTGTGTTCCATAAATGAATATATTTCTTCCCCGACATGTAATATGTTTAATTTGTGATCAATTAACTTGCAGACAAGCAGTGACTTCGATGCCAAGCCTATGGTCATGCTCTTGGGACAGTACTCAACTGGCAAGACAACATTTATCAAACACTTGCTGCGGTGTAACTATCCGGGTTAGTTTAAGTTCTTCACCTTCCAACTTTTATCTCCAAGCTATGAACATTTAACAATTATAAAAATATTCTCTTTTGACAGGAGCTCACATTGGACCTGAACCTACTACCGATAGATTTGTTGTTGTCATGGTATGATTAATCACGATTTAATGAAACTAGCCATAATCTTACACATGAAATTGCTAAAATCTCCATTTGATGATAGTGTGTTAAGAATGTGTTAGTTCATAACAACTGGTTGTGGTAATGTATTATAGGGAGGACCCGATGAAAGGAGCATTCCTGGGAATACCATTGCTGTTCACGCTGAGTTACCATTTGGTGGCCTTTCAACTTATGGAGGATCATTTTTATCGAAATTTGAGTGCTCACAAATGCCACATCCAGTGAGTTCTTCAACATCTTGATGAAACATTTGCATTTCAATACAGATCATCATTTTTCTCCATGATCTTTGTAGCTGCTTGATCAATTCACTCTGGTGGACACCCCTGGCATTCTCTCTGGCGAGAAGCAGCGCACGCAGAGGAGCTACGATTTCACTGGAGTCATATCGTGGTTTGCAGCAAAATGTGATCTCATTCTCCTCCTCTTCGACCCCCACAAGCTTGACATCAGCGACGAGTTCAAGCATGTTATTGCGTCTTTACGTGGGAATGATGATAAGATACGAGTGGTTCTCAACAAGGCTGACCAAGTTGACACTCAACAAGTAAGCTTTGTTACTAACAACCCATTCGTTTTCTGTTCTGTGCATATATATATGCTGAACATTACATGCCAATTTTTATATACTTCAGCTGATGAGAGTCTATGGAGCGTTAATGTGGTCGCTTGGGAAAGTTCTGAATACTCCAGAGGTTGTGCGTGTGTACATTGGGTATGTTCCTTTCTACATTGGTTAGTTTTTACTCATCTGATTGTGGAGTCTGGAATGGTGATTAATTTTTGTTCTCGTAGCTCGTTTAACGACAAGCCAATCGATGAAGAGGTTGTTGGCCCAATGGGGGTGGAGCTTTTTGAGAAGGAACAGAACGATCTCATCACAGATTTGGTTGAGATTCCGAAGAAGGCTTGTGATCGCAAAGTAAGCTCTTATATCATACAATCTAATTTGCCTATTGTACATGTCAGGTTTCATAATCTGATATGATATATATATTACAGATCAATGAATTTGTTAAGCGTGCAAGAGCGGTGAAGATACACGCCTACATTATGAGCCATCTGAAGAAGGAAATGCCCACAATGATGGGGAAGTCCAAGGCTCAAAACCGCCTCATCGACAATCTTGAAAATGAATTTGCTAAGGTACCTACCTCATTTCTCTTTCTTACAACTTGACAGGATAACAAATATTTCTGAAACCGGTGGAGACTATGGAAAGTCTCTATTTCTTTTTAACACTCATGTTGGAAAAAGTGGCCTCCCGGCATTATTCATATCATAAATTGCAAAATGTGGTTGTGTATTTTTGTTTTTGCAAAAAAATTAGGGTAAACTTACCATTTTTTGTTGTTGCAACATGTGTATATAAAGCAATGAGAAATACCCTTTAAAATAATTAATTTATAAAAAAAAATTGCTCAAACTCGTCAATATTCTTGCTTTCTCGCACGCCATCCATGAAATTTCAAATCTCGACGAGTTCAAAGTCAAGAGTTGAGTTGATATTTTTTTAATATTTTTTTCATTTTTGAACAAATGTACACATTTTACAAAAAAATTGGTAAATTCTACTTCTTACGAAAACAAAACTACACAAACTACACATCCGCTTTTAACCAAATTGAAATAGTTCTTAGGTCACTTTGAGCAATTTACCCTCATATAAATATTTAGTCCATTGTAAGGGTGTAAATCAGCGTTATCTAGCCTAATTGTATTGAGGCTTGGCTTAGCTCGGAAATAAAAGTTCTTGCCCATGTTCGAACAATCTCCAACTCGGCTGGATAAAATATAGTCAAGATCGAAATTGGTGCTACTCAGTTTGATTTCTTTATTCTTTGGCATATATTCATTAAATGCTAAACAAGCTGGCTAGCAAACGAGTTTGTCAAACATTGATATGTTAAGCTCGAGTTTCGCTGGAGATCCGTTATTACAAACACGAATTGAATATTTAACGGATCGAATTCCCAAATCTTTTGAATAGGTTCAAAAGGAGTATCATCTACCGGCGGGTGATATTCCTAGCGCCGAGCACTATAAGGAGGTGATGAAAAATTACAGCATAGACAAGTTCGAGAAATTGAAGCCCAAAATGATACAAAATGTTGACGACATGCTTGGTTATGAGATTCCAGAGCTTCTCAAGAACTTCAAAAACCCATACGAATGAGATCAGTCTTGCAGCTCAAGGAAGATAGATGATTCATTTTATATTATTTACTTTTTAGAATATGTTATTTAGTTAGTGATCAAGTCTCCATTTTTCATTGTAAGTTGTTATTTTGAAATAATAATGTCTCAATTACTATTTTGACTCTCAGTCTATCTTGTGTCCTCATTACATGACTCATAAATTATTACATACGATTGTGTGGTCGGATAATTATAAATTTTATAATTATAATACTTTTTCTATATTTGCATTGATTAGGTTTCAGTGGGCTTATTTGGTAATTTACAGGTTTATATTAATAAATTTCCACAATTTGACAACCGAATCCGCTGTAGCTCTTGGTAAATTTCCAATCCTTTGATAAGAAATTCCGGGTTCGAACCCAGGCAGCGGAAATAGCTTATTACTCATTTGATACAAATTAGCAAGTTCTTGTATATACATCAAGAGTTAAACGGTGCCGTATTTTGTCATGTTAAGATATTTTCTCTGTGAATCTGAGGATGTTTTGTTGGGTTCCTTTGCTCCCTTTTTGTTTTTTTTGAACATGATTTAAGGGAAGGTGTAAATTATTGTTTTTGAACAGTTTGGATATTGAACTTTTACAAGAAAATCATTTTTTTAATTATATTACGTAATTTACATTTTAGAAATACCAATGACATTTGGTTTTACTGTGAAGTAGTTCATCAATTCAATTATAAAATAAATTAAAATTGGAAATTAAATTGTTGAAAAATGGTTTTTTTAGTTCAAGGCTAGTCGATTTTGGTTCAATTTTTTTAAACTTAGTTCATGAATTCTTTATTTTTTAGAATGATTGTGACTTTTTAGTTGCCCAATCTTTTAAAGTCAAAATGATAAATTTAAATGATTTAAAATGAGTAATGTGTTCAAATTGGTTGAAGATTTTTTTTGAAGGTAAAAATATGGTGTTTTATTATTTTTGCATAAAAAAAGTTAATTTAAAATTTAGAGACTAATTAAAAAATAATTGAATCTAAAACTGGTCCGAAAATTTTAAAATATACCTTGCCAAAACATGTTTTACTGTCAATTATCTCATTTATTATAACTTTATTACGTTAGCAATAATTTTGGAAAGCGAAATAAATACACATAATGGGTCCTCAAATGGATATGCTCGATCCTCTGATTGAAAATCACGAGGCAGAAGAAGATCCAACGGCTGTAACTCGATGATGAGTCAGCTACCGTCTTCGCAGTCTCTGGTTCATATTCAAAGCTTTTCTTCGCAGAAGCTGAAAACGAGAGACGCCAAAAACCCAGAGGTTGAGTTCTTCGGCGGAGCAATGGACAAGAGCAAGATTGGGAGGAGATTCGAGGGGAAGGTGGCGATCGTGACGGCATCGACTCAGGGAATCGGGCTCGCCATCGCCGAGCGTCTCGGCCTCGAAGGAGCTTCCGTCGTGATCTCTTCTCGCAGACAGGTTCGTCGTCGCTGGTTTGATTTCTCGAATTTTGTGTCGATTTTGGAGTTTGATTTGATCTGGTGCTCGTTTGTTCTGCTCCGATTCACTTGTTTGATCGCCTGATGTTCGGTTTCTTAGCTCGATCTGCAATCTGTTTGATTTGTGAGAATGTTCTTCGAAAAGTGGATCGCTATCTTGTAACTAATTGAGCTGAGGTTATTGAAGAGATTTGAGCTGTTAGATTAATTTGACTTCATATTTACAGATTTGTTTGGTTGCTCAGAAAGTTAGTAAAAATGTAGAAAATTAAGTAAAGGAATGAGTGATAGTGTAGTGTTCACGATGCCAAATCTTACTCCCAACTGTATATTAAGTTTCAGAACTGAATTATTGTTCATCATGTGAAAATATTCACTTCAGCTATAAACCAAATGGTTAGTCTTATAGATAACGTAACTGTTTAGATATTTAGTTCTTTACAGTGAATTGAAACAATTTTATTCTTATCCTAATCCTTATCATCATCAGAAAGGTTTTTTATGCTGTCAAAGCCTTTATGTTTGATCTGTTAGATTGATTTGACTTCATATTTCCAGATTTGTTTGGTTGCTCAGAAAGCTGAGTAGAAAATTAAGTGAAGGAATGAGTGTTAGTGTTCACTGTGCCAAAATTTTACTCTTAACTTTATATTAATTTTCAGAACTGAATTATTGTAAATCATGTGAAAATATTCACTTTAGCTATAAACCAAATGGTTGTAGGTAACGTAGTTGGTTAGATATTTAGTTCTTTACAGTGAATTGAAAATACTTTGTTCTTATCCTAATCTTTATCATCATCAGAAAGGTTTTTTATGCAATCAAAGCCTTTTGGTTTGATCTGTTGGATTGGTTTAACTTAATATTTCCAGATTTGGTTGGTTGCTCAGAAAGCTGAGTAAAAATTGTAGAAAATTAAGTGAAGGAATGAGTGATAGTGTTCACTATGCCAAATCTTACTCCCAACTGTATAATAATTTTTTAGAACTGAATTATTGTTCATCATGTAAAAACATTCACTTTAACGATAAACCAAATGGTTATAGATGGCAAAAATGTTTAGATCATTTAGTTCTTCACAGTAAGATTGAAATTATTTGGTTCTTATCCTAATCTTTATAGTCATCGGAAACGTTAATTTCTGCCGTCATTCTATAGGATATGCATGCTTGGAGGCAATGTTCTAAAAATCCCCGATTTGTCCGATTAATCTCCGATTAATCTCCCGACTAGTCCCTGATTAATCCTCTATAATTTCCGATTAATCCTTTAATCCGATTTATTTTCCGATTAATCCCCGACTAATCTCCGATTAGTCCCCAAAATATGCTCTCCGCCCGACTAGCGTCTAGCGATTTTTACAACATTTCTTGGAGGTGAAATGTCTTGTTTGGTTTCTTTGTTACAGAAAAATGTAGATGAAGCTGTTGAAAAAATCAGAGCAAAAGGAATCGATGCAATCGGCGTTGTTTGTCATGTGTCAAATGCTCAGCAGAGGAAGGACCTCATTGATAAGACTGTTCAGGTGAGTGAAAATCGTTAGCATTTTAGGGAAGATTATATTTGGTTTAATAGGTACTAATGTTGAATATGGTTTTATCAAAAAAAGATTAAACATGCTTATTTGATTGCAGAAATATGGAAAAATTGATGTACTTGTATCCAATGCTGCTGTTAATCCATCTGTTAGTGCTATACTGGACACCGAAGAAACTGTTCTTGACAAGCTTTGGGAAGTAAATGTCAAAACCGCCATTCTTCTAGTGAAGGTGAATTCTTGTCGATGAAAATTCTTGTCACAATGCAAAACAAGACTATTAACATGCATAGTAGGCAGTAGGTTGTGTACTATTACTAGCGTCTGGCTGCTCTCATAGAAGTGCAATAATCAGATTTGAATACTGACCTTAATAACCCTTGTTCTATAAATGGTTCTCGAAGTATGGTATATTCTCTTTCGGTTCTCATTTTCGATTATGAATATTCATTCATACTTTGTTATTCCTATAGGATGCAGCCCCACACTTGCAGAAGGGTTCTTCAGTTGTGTTCATTTCTTCCATAAGCGCCTTTCAACCACCAGCTTCCATGGCTATGTATGGAGTAACCAAAACAGCTCTTCTGGGTCTTACAAAGGTACTTGAATCTCGTGTTCCTGTTATGTACCTGGTGTTTCTTCAAGAATTTGCATACATGTGATATCCACAATCTCTCACATGAAATTTGTATCAATATATTTGAGAGAAGTCAGGAAATGTTGATTTGATTGGGTTTTTATTACACATTCACACGGTCACACCCCTATATACATGTGTACAATGCAATGCTGTAAAAAACGCTTAATGCTGGTCGGGCGGAGAGGGCCTTTTGGGGATTAGGCGGGTTTTTTTGAACACTGGTACAATGAGATATATAAAGAAACCCAATCTTTCTAACTGCATAGATGTAAGGAATCATGGGATTTTAGAATCTTGGCATTGTGATCCTTCCCAATTTTGTCACTGGAGAACGGACCTTACTGAGGAGTAGCAAGGAAACCCATATATACAGCTAAAGCTCCCATTTGGCCTGAAATATTAGCCTGTCAGGTTTTGTGTCCAATGTATGTAAATTTTTCCATGACACTCTAATCATCCGATATGGGACTTTGGACTCACACATGGACCTAACAGTTTTTCATTATCTATGTTTAGGCACTTGCAGGCCAGATGGCCCCAAAGACTCGCGTAAACTGCGTTGCCCCTGGTTTCGTGCCAACACACTTTGCGTCATTCATAACCGAAAACGACGTAGTTGTAAGTGCATCTCTCTCTTAGACAGACACTGTTGTCCTAACCTCGGTTTCATTTCAAAATTCAAAGAGTTTCCGAAACCCATTTTTTTGCAGAGGGGAGAGATTGAGCAGAAGACATTACTGAACAGGCTCGGAACCACAGAAGACATGGCTGCTGCTACAGCATTTTTGGCATCTGACGATGCCTCTTATATAACGGGAGAGACTCTGGTGGTGGCTGGAGGCATGCCCTCTAGACTCTAACCTCCCTATAACTATATCTATACCATACTATATCTAAGTTCACTCTTTATTCAATAAAAGAACATTTAGACGAGATCTGTAAAATCAGCTGTGTTTTCATCGTATTGGATTTGTTTTATTCTGTTTATTGCTGTTTATTATAGGTCATGTTGTCCTTTAAAAAAAGACAACAGAAACTCACTTGATTGCAGAGAATAAAAATGTATACGTAATACATGGTTATCGATGTCTGACATGATTGAACTCACTATCTCTCGATCGCTTCAACCTTGCAGTGCTTACACCTCTCTTCTATCGAAGTGTGAGGCTCAATTGTTGGAGTGTCCGAAAAAGACACATTTCCCTCACTCGTTCAAGCTGGGCCGTCGATCTTCTAATGGTGAGGCTAGGATGAGTTTGTAATATTATAAGGTGGAGTTTGTAGCTGAACACGCCTCCGACTCTGAGGCTTTAATGAATTGATTTGAGCGAGCAAATTATAATTAGATTCATGATCAACTTGCTGAATCAAACTGCACGGGATACCATGGGTTCAACCCATGATTTATGGCTTGTGCATGATTTATAATACGATTTATTTTTTGATTAATCTCCGACTAATTCTCAATTAGTCCCTAGAAAACCATACCGACTAACTAGTGCCTAGCAATTTTTACAACACTGATTCTGAATTTAAGAGAACCATTTAATTTTAATTTAATTTTGGTTCTTAAATTTTAAATTGTCAGTTGATTGTAAGAACTGAACCCGTTCGTGTTGCCACGTGTATGCTTCTCATCCACTCACATATATTATTTCTTTTATTATTATTATTTTGCAAAGTTTAATTTTGATTGAGTTGTAATCATTATATCTTCACATTTGATTTTTGTAGTATTTTTTATGATTGTAAATTTAATGTTTTGCCTTAAATTAGGTTGAAATGTGTCAAATTCAGTTTATAAATCAAACACGTGTTTAAGATCGAAAATAAATCAGTTTGAACTTAATATAAGACTGAAACTAAACCTGCCAAAACCAAACCTCAAGCAAAGTGTTTTTCACAAGCCGTGTCCACTCCTACGATGTAATAGTCTTCATCAATAGGACTTTTTTTCTCCAATATATTAGTCCAATTTAGAAGACTATTATTTTTGGCCCAATCTAAAAACCGGTAAACCGCTAAAACCAAACCTTAACTTAGACAGATTATATAAATAGAACTACCAAATTACCCATAATGAGTGGTTAACTAACAAGTATAAATAAAGTACAAGAAATTAACTAGGTATGAAGAAAATATGGGTGTCAGGTCATATTAGTTCTACATTTCAAAGAACACGATTTAGTTCAATATGCAATCAGATTATAGAAATATAGATTTGTCATTAATAGAATTGTTAACCATGACTTATTACATATGTTATACAATAATTTTTTTTCATGTATATAAAATCACCATAATAATAAAATATTTAATAAATACTTCCACAAAAGTAGCTGAGATATGGGTGGCTTCAAACTTGTTGCTCTCCGTCAGCTTGTGCCGTCTCTGTCTCCGGCTCCAGCACCGTCTCCGGCTTCATACAACAGAGAAAGACAATTGCCGGTACAAATACTGTCAACAGCACGGCGGCGACGATAACCGCCACCAGCCACCACTCCGCCGATGCGGCCATGTCGGGCCGGAGGATGTGTCCACGACCGGGATGAGACTAACCTCAGGAGCAAACATTATATACATCTACGAAGAAAACATTATATATATTTACGAAAAATTACATATGATTACCCTTAATTATTAATAACAAACGAATTCCTACATAATATTACAGACGACATGCATGCCGTATGCAAACGACGTGCAAGCAACGTGCAAACGACGTGCACATGTGATATATTTAGTATTTGACACTACTTTTATTTTATTTTTTTGAACATGACACTACTTTTATTTTACTACAATATATTTTAAAATTCTTATAATTTCATTATAAGAATTTTGATTTTTATGCTCGTTATTGGCTGATCTTATCTTGATATTCTTCCTTTTACATCGTAAAAATACGAATTCAAAAATTTGTTTAAGTAAAAATTATAAATCACCACTTATTAACTTGAGTTTTTAAGTGAGTTATAACCCATCTAAAAGAGAAAAAATTAGAAAGAAAAAAAATGAAACAATTAGAAAAGTTGTATCATCAAAAATTAAATTTGGATTATATTACTTATTTATCCTCTATACTCGTCAATCTCCAAACCTGAATCTTAAACTCTCTTATCTAAATGAGTAATATAAAGTTCTCATAGTGTTTGACCATTTTCCAAGTTTATCAATACACTTTTTTTTTTCACTCCTATTGATTTAGTAAATTGGATCATATTCACTCAAATATGATATAAAGCTCAAGATAGCTAAATTGTATGTGAATATGGTTGGGACATATATCATCAATCAACACATGTATAAAATAGCTTTCTGGTCCAATCTCTTCACCACTTCAATTAAAGATAAAATGGATGGGTCTTCTTAAATTGGAATTTTCATTAACATCTTACCACCAAATTCCAATGCTTGATAAGGACAATTAAACCTAATTGATGTTGCATAGATCAATCACGAAAATTTTAGTTCAAATTAATATTTTTGAAGGTAAAGCGAATTTTATTTAATGAATAGCAACTAAGCCGACATTAAGCCGAACAGTTGAAGCTACAGTTGGCGGGACAGACCCCTGACCATAATTCTAGCTACTGTTTGTTAACGCAAATTTGTCTAATTCGTGAGCCACTTTATTACAAAATCTATGAGCATATGATAAGAGACATTAAACCCTCGAACTGAAAGGAAATGCTTATATCATTTGTACAAAACACAATTGTTTTCAGATCTTTGAATGGCTTTTACTAAAATATACTAATTTTGCTTGATTCCATCCTAATTAAGATAGCTTTAACATATTGTGCATATACAAGAAAACCAAATCTAGATTCTTTGGTTTCAAGCTGTAATAAAATGGAGCAATATTCAAATAAGTAAAATATATGAGGGAATAAAATGTCTTTAATTAATGTTTTTTCCACATTACGTACCTATTGAGAATTCTTCTTTCTAGGGCAATGGATGTTCCTCAGTTTAAAAACAAATTTAATATTTGAGTACTTGTTTAAAAAAATTTCTAGATTAATATATGTCTCAAGATAAGTATCTAATTTGTAAATAATTATACATTATATTGATAACAATTTTCCGAAAATTAGTAGTAATAATTACGTTCAACGCAGGAAAATAATTTTAAACAAATATCAAAAATTAAAATTCTTTCTTTAAAAAAATCATATAACATTCAAGTATACCGCTTATTTGAGTTTGACTCACCTGATTTGATTTAATGAAGTACTTCATTTTTTCTCAAGAAAAAATTCTATTTTTCTTTGTAAACATCATTAAAAATATATACCCCTTTTTCTAAACATAAAATCATTTTCCCATATCTTACTTAAGATATTAAAATGTTGATAACATTCTAATAATCAATATAGTTCCCGAGGAGACACTGCAATGGATTGTGCCTCACATTGTTAGTAGGGAGGTCTGAGTTTCGAACCCTCTTGTGCACAAGATGGGAAATGATATGTATATATATATATATATTGGCTAATTAATTATTGCTCTTCAATTTGATATATTTTTCCTATATATCGCGATCCATAGCCCGTGGAATGTAACATCAAAATGTAGCAATCACATGAATCCACATTCATTGTGTAGACATGCAATTTCTCATACTCCATTCAAATTAAATCACAACTTAACCCTTAATTTTAAAGCTTCATAATACAAAATCAGTAAGAAATTCATATGATTAAGTTCATGTGGCTGAGCATTGTTCCCCTCCGGTCCTCAATTCCAAATGTGATATTATGATTTATGATTACATTAAAGTTTAATAATTTAAATGTAAACCACCAATTGAATTTTTTCTTCAACCACTTCAACTACTTTTTTTTTTCTTAACGTACTCATCCGTACGAAAATTATCAAATTTTAATAAAATGTTATATTCAAATATTTGAATGCATAATTGAGAGCTGATATATATTTTATTTGGTACAAGGACAATTGGACAAAATATTTGATACTAAAAAAACAATCAATTAAATATGAAGCGAAAAGTAAGAATACGATATTTACAGGGTTTTGTTGATAGTGTGTCAGACTTTATATTATTAAGAGAGATAATTTACAGAATTATCAAGTATTTAAGCTGAATAATACATAGAAAAAAAAACTTAATCTAACACAAAAAGTCTAATGTTAGACCTAAACATCAGATTAACAAAGATCGAACATAAAATACCTTTTGTCGGGGACCATTTTGCCCCCAGAACCTTATAATGAACGCTCGGTTTCAAATATCATAACTAATCCTAATAATCTCAAATTCGATTCAACACATATCTGTCGTCAATATATTCATATTATTTCAAATAAGGACATTTTATCATGCCCTCTTTCAATAGACAAAATTAAAGTTAATAAATGTAAATTAAATAAGTCAATGGCAATACACTATTTGATGATAATCACAAACACCAAATACATGCTCACCACTAACCCACCCACAACCATAAATCCACACCCAAATCGAACGGCTCCAGTCGCGCCACCTGTCACAACTCCCACGTGTACACGCCACTCGTAACACTTAAACCAAAAAAAAGGAAAGAAAAAGCACAAACAATCTATGAAAACCAAGTGACCTTCTCATCATATTGTGACCCATTTTGTAGCATTTAATGACAAAAACAGACCAAAAATAAAGATCACGAGACGCTCCTGAAAATCTCTCAACGTTCCTCTCTTTTCCTCTCAAAAAAATTAAAATTTTCTCATTTTTTTAAAATTATTATTTTCGTTTCTTCAGCTACGAAACACCAAAGCCTCTGTTTTTGGATTTTCTCATAAAACTGTGATATGTGTTTCCTCTGATTTTCTGGGTTTTCTTCGATTAGGAGATTTTTTTTGATTAATTCATAAAAACCCATAAATAATTATTCGTTTTTAAAATTATTTTTTCGTTTCTTCAGCACTGAAACAAGAATGCCACTGTTTTTGGTTTTTCCTCATAAAACTGTGATATGGGTTTTGTCTGATTTTTCTGGTTTTCTTTGATCCTGGAGTTTTTTTTGATTAATTCATAAAATACCCATAAAAGTTCTTCGTTTTTAAAATTATTTTTTCGTTTCTTCAGCACTGAAACAAGAATGCCTCTGTTTTTGGGTTTTCTCATAAAACTATGATATGGGTTTTGCCTGATTTTCTGGTTTTCTTCGATTCGGAATAATTAATTTTTTTAATCAATTCATGAAAACCCATAAGAAAATTCCCCGGTTCAGAGCAAATGTCTCTGAACCAGTTCACGCACTTCCTGAAATCGAATCACACATCCAGAGGAAGGTCAAATCCGTAATTTTTTGACAAATTCAGAGACCCAATTCAATAAAGAGACGAAATTCACCAGTTAAAAATGGCGGGCTCTTGTTTCTACGGGTTCAGGGTCCGGCGGTGGAGGGGCAAGCCGGGTCCGGTCCGGCCGGGTTCGACTCGGTCCGGGTCGAGCTCGGACGTGGAGAGCATGGAGAGGAAGCGGTTCGACAGGTTGGAGTCGTGGTCGATGATCCTGGAGTCGGAGAACGTGGAGAGCTGGGAGGCGTCGGATCGGGAGGAGTGGACGGCGGATCTGTCGCAGCTGTTCATTGGGAACAAGTTCGCGTCTGGGGCCCACAGCCGGATTTACCGGGGGATCTACAAGCAGAGGGCCGTGGCGGTTAAGATGGTTCGGGTCCCGAACCAGAGGGAGGAGACAAGAACCTTGTTGGAACAGCAGTTCATGTCCGAGGTTGACTTGCTGTCGCGCCTCTTGCATCCCAACATCGTCCAGGTACAAAATGAAATTTAATTTTGTTTTTAAAAAATTTATGCATGTTTTGATTCTTATTCCTGAAAATTTTGAGACTAATTAATTGCAAATGTCAACAATTATAATTTTGAGGAGCTGCTCGAACTTTGATTAGTTAAGTATTCGGTTTGCAACCGTTACTATTGAGTTTGAGCCGAATTCAAGCACATGGTAGCTCGTTTAGTAAATGAATCAGGCTCGAGTCTAGGGTATTTGTAAATGAGTTGGTTGAGTTTAATGCGTTAAATATTCGGTTCGTGTAATTATAATCGAACTCTAGCCGAATCTGAACTCAAGTTAGGCTCCTTTAATAAACGAACTGAGCTAGAGTCTGACATTTTAAGGCTTATAAGTCCGCATAGATTTATTTGACATTTAATTAATCATATATTTTTCTTAATACATTTGTAATTTTTAACGAAATTAGACGTGTCGAATAAAGTCAAGCCGATCTCGAGATAGCTCAGTTAGTATTTAACGAATTATATATTGTTTATTTAATATCAAATTTAACTTTTGATGACTATTTGTATCGAAAATTAAGTAAACGAACTAAGTCGAGCCATGCCGAGCTCGAGCTTATCTATTTTCTTCTAAGTAGAGCTCGAGCTACTAGCATTAGTTTGTTCGAGCTAACGTCGAACTCTATCAAATTGAGACTCGAATCGACTTGTTTACACTCGTCTATAAAAAAGTTATGATTATTTCTAAATTTTTATTTAATGTAATTCAAATATAAATTTTAGTAAATGTATATGGCGGAAACTAAACGAACCAAAGTGAATCAAGATGAATTCGACTTCGACTATTTTTTTCGAATTAAATTCAAGCTTCGTTCGCGCTAGAACCGAGCCATCAACAAAATAAGTCTCGATTTAGGAAGTATAATTAGTCCCTAGTTACAAATCTTATTAAATAATTTTTTTTTGAAATCATTAAATATTTTGTTTAATTCTCTTTTTCTTGTTGGTTTGCTAGTAGATTCTGTTTTAACCAAATGAAGAAAATTTACGGATCATATTAGATTTTTTTGTTTAATTCTCTTTATTTGTTGGTTTGGTAGGTAGTCGCTTTCATATATTAAACAAAATTAATAAAACAATCATTTATAACTTTCCAATTTGTCAATAGGACATATCTACGTACTAAGCCCATGGACACCCAATTCTCAAACTAGGCATATATAGCAAAAATGTATATGTCATTCTTAACTTACAATCAGTACCCAATTCTCAAATTTTATATCCACTCGACTATAGTATGCCATTTCGATTTTGAATCGATCAAATTTTGATTCGGTTGGTTTCATTCAACCAATTTTAAATTTATTTTTCAATCTGGGTCTATTTTGAACGTATACATTTTGCTGACTTAATATTTTTTTAGAATCTACATGTATCTATATATTGATCAGTTCTCAATTCAGTTCAACTTTTACGGATTTTCTATATGTACCTAACAAAGAGAATAATCATATGCAGTTCATTGCGGCCTGCAAGAAGCCACCAGTGTACTGCATCATCACCGAGTACATGTCCCAAGGTACCCTACGAATGTACCTAAACAAGAAAGAGCCCTACTCTCTCTCGACCGAGACCGTCCTGAGGCTTGCCCTCGACATCTCTCGGGGCATGGAGTACCTCCACTCGCAAGGCGTGATCCACCGAGACCTCAAGTCCAGCAACCTCCTGCTCAACGACGACATGAAGGTCAAGGTCGCCGATTTCGGGACGTCGTGTCTTGAGACGCAGTGCATGGATGCGAAGGGGAACATGGGGACGTACCGGTGGATGGCTCCGGAGATGGTCAAGGAGAAGCCCTACACGAGGAAGGTTGATGTTTATAGCTTTGGGATCGTGTTGTGGGAGCTCACGACGGCTTTGCTTCCTTTCCAGGGCATGACGCCGGTGCAGGCCGCGTTCGCGGTCTCCGAGAAGGTAATAATCTTCGCACTGTCTGTTAGCTAGCGTCTCACGTTGAAAATACGCGACTTACTGATTGATTTAAAGTTATTAGTGAGTCGGACTTCAACGTGTTTTAGAGTATGCAAATTCTCTCGCATGCATACTTTCGTGCACGTGTTACCCGGCTTGGGGGTGGGCCCCTCAGAATGACAGTGGGGTGAGTTCGAGATGTGTTGTGATTCTGTTGGATTGGGAAACCGGCTGGGTCTCCATCAGATTCAAAAGGGTTTTAGCTCTCTATAAGATGACACTGAGGCTGGTTCGGGTCGGTTTTGCAATCTTTATCCTTGTCCTAGTCGGATCGAGTGTATCGTGTCCATATTAAATTCGGGAAGTTTTGTCATATTTACAACGCTACATTTAAAAGATGTGAACAGTTTGAACTTTGACAAGATAAGGGATGAGGATCATTTAAATTGCCCTAAATAAATTTCATCGTCATTCTTATAGAGAGACAAATATACTCAAAATCTACATAAATCCAACCTGATCTGACGGGGCGAGGATCACAAAATAACCAGAACTACCTATAGTTGTCATCCCTAGGTTTCAACTCCACATCCAAAAGATGTGATTCGAAAGACTAACCATAAACAAGCTTTCGGTCCATCTATGCATCACATACACCACTTTTATTATTTATTAATATCATATTTAAATGAGAATAATGTTTCAAGGTCTCACGGTTGAAAATATGTGATTCATGAGACTAAATTAAATAACAATTTTTAGTTTCTATCTATTTGAGTTTTTAGTGGGTCGGAAGTGAACATTTTATCAAACCATGGTTCAGTGTCTCTCACACCCCTATGTGTGTAACATGACATGCACGTACAGAGGGTGCAAGTGTCACATTCAAAAGATCTTATTTGAACAGTTCAACTTATTTTATACTCAAATTTTAATCAATCTTTTGTTTTTGAGTGAATGGAGTTTTTGTGCAACTGCAGAACGAGCGGCCGCCTATGCCAGCCAGCTGCCGCCCGGCACTGGCGCACCTAATAAAGCAGTGCTGGGCGGCGAACCCGGCGAAGCGGCCCGACTTCAGCTACATAGTGGGTGCCCTAGAGAGGTACGACGAGTGCGCGAAGGAGGGTCTCCCCCTAACCTCCCATTCGGGCCTCGTGGCCGGCCGGAACGCCATCCTCCACCGCCTGAGAGGCTGCGTGTCCATCAACTCATCATCCTCCTCCATACCTGTACATGCATGACAAACGATCCATTATTACAAGGTACTATATATATAAATAATATTAACACTATATATATATTGTCGATCACTTACTGTTTGTTTTTGTCCTATGCATTACAAGTTACAAGTTGTACATATATTTGATGTTGTTGTCTTGGATTGTGGAATGTACATTGTGTTCAATCATTTGTTAAAAGAAGAAAAAAATTGGAATCTTCACCTAATTGTGTTCTTTTGTCAACTTAATTATTGGACAAAGGCTCGGTGACTCTTCAATCAATGATTTATGGGTCTGGCATTTTGTATGCAAGTGGGAAACTGAAAATGATCGTGTATTTATTATTACAATATTTGTCGCTTCACCTACAATAGTTAATTTACTGTAAATGTCTTTTTATTCTTTCAAAATTATAGATTGTTATCATTTCTAAAATTTGGAGAATTTATCATCGTTACAGTAGTAAAAAAGAGGGTCTTAATATTAAAGCTTTTTGAAGTTCTTATTGAATCCATTTGGTGTCTAATATTGAATAAATTTAATCCCTTCAGAGATTTATGCTAAAAGTAATGGTCTAATTAATTTAATTTATGGGATAATGACATTTTGTTACACCTAACTATAGCGGAATGACAATTTCATACCCTAACTATTTTTTTTTCTCTTTTTAGTACCCTGACAATTTTTTTGTGATAACCTATGCAAAAATGACTAAAATACTTCTGGTTTAAGAAATCATAATAGAACTGGTCCAATTTGATTTATCAAACCAGATGTGAAATTGTTCAAATTTAATTTTAGATTTGGGGGCATAATTGTAATTGCATCTTAAATATAAACCAAATTGAACTAGAGATAAACAAAATTGAACCAATTCAATTTATGGTTTCTTAAACCAATGATAGTTTAGGTATTTTAGGCATTCTATAAGTAGATTGTCACAAAAAAAATGGCAGAATACTAAAAAGAGAGAAAAGTAATTAGGGTATGAAAGTGTAATTTCGCTATAGTTAGGTGTAACAAAGTGTCATTATTTCTTAATTTATAAATCAATCAAAATAATTAATTAAAATTTTTAAACGAATAAGGGTTACTTAACACCATATAAGCTAACTCTATGTGAGTGTTTTTTTACAAAATAATTCTTAAAATATATTTTTATTTTTTAGTAAGAACAAAGGTTAAAATTATAAGAGTCAAAATAGTCTGTCGGATACAGATTTTGACGCTCGTCTAGTAAAACCTTATATAAAGTGGTCGAAATATATTAAAATTAAAATATGAAAATATTAAAAATAGTTTGGAGGAATTGGATTATTAAAGATTCGTGATTTCATCAGAGATGTCAGTTGTCATCGTTGGAAGTTGGATATTGATCGAAGTGTTGATAGAGGAAGCTTGTTCAATGCGTTATGTAGTGGAATCCCGAGGTTTCTCCACCCAATCGAGGTGGAGGCTGTGGTTCTGCATAATACTAGCTGGATCAGGTTGAAAGGTCTTCGGGATTATCTTGGAGTCCTGTTTAAAGCATTATACAGCGAGATCACGGGGTTTCTCCATTCATATGAGGCGGAACTCGTGGCTCTGCATGATGCTAAATGGGTCGAGTTTGAGACATGTATTTCTTTCTCTTTTGTTTGTCGCTTTTGTAATTTTGTGGCTCATGAATTAGCCATGTATACTTTAACTAACAGTAGCTGTGATCACGATACAATGTCTGTCATACCATCTATCGCCTTGACTGTCCAACATAATTTCAAATTAATTGAGAATATTGTAAAAATTGAATATTGTGGATATTTAAGTAGTCAGTGTAAAAAATGAAAAAAAAAGTTTCTCAATTAGTCAATTGTTCAAACAAGAGGTATATTATTATGTAATTGACACATAATAAATATTAAATTTCCCAAGTTGATCCTAAGGAAACTGCAGTGGCATGGTGGAGGACATGTTCAACTATTTTTGGGGCATAAACAAAACAGACAGTGATCATGAAATGAACCTACTTGACAATGATGTCTTAAAATGGATCAGTGTAGTCTTTTAAAGTTGAATCCTTCAAGTCCCCTATTTTATTTAAAATAAGTAGTTTTCAATCCTTGTCACACTCACAGGTGAATTGTGAACTTATAACTCAAAATTAAATATAAACATAAAAAAAATAAATTAGCACAAAAGATCTTTACCTTTGACCCATTCCACCGAAAATAGAAAATAAATAGTCAAAAGTCGTACTTGGTATGATCTAGAAATACCCAAAACACCCTTGACTCGGCTTGTTGTCAGTTATCAGTTGAGCAACTGAGTGAATATATTCCACTTTTATCTATGACCTATTCAATCTCAAATATTTCATTTTCTTTTAATATTTTGTTACCTACAAAATAAGACATTAAATTAAAAACAGAGGAAGAAATATGTAAGAAAATATTCACATTTAGACAACTTAATTAAATTAGTGACCTTGTAATCACAAAAAATGAATGTGAACTAGTGATAATGTCATGGCAGTTCATAGACAAAACATGAAGTTAAAAAATGTATTTGAAATATACAATGAGATTTGTCTTGGAGAGCATGTGATGTCATTACATAATCTTCTTGTTAAATTGTATTTGTCGGATGAATTGGTGACACTACTCTTGGGAGCCTTGCAAGTACCCATAGATTTGTTCAGACCATACAATTTAATTTCCTATTTCTCCATTAGTACATATTATAATAAAATGGAAATGCAATTGTATGATTTGAAAGACAAAACAAATTTGATTAAATTTTAAATTTAATTTAAGTTGAGAGGAAAATGTCTTGAGATATACTTTTTGTTTGTATGAAAACAAAGATACTCATGTACAAACTTAAGTTGTCTGTTAATGTAAAATGAATAACAAAAATATGATTAAGTACTTGTTTATGTAAGTGGTCAGTTATTTGGAGTTGTAGTTATGGGATCCAAACTTGTGTTCCATATGCCAGTATTAATAAATCTTAACCTTTTAAAAGAGAATGACATATTCATGTGTTTGTTTGAACAATGATTAAATAAGATTGACTCTATTGAAATTAAATAATTCAATTTTAGATATTTGAATATTTATCAATTACTAGTATATATAAAATATTGATAACAACAACATAGATTTAACGATCTTCACAAATATAACATGATTTAATCAAGAATATCATATTTTCGCTGAGCATGCATTTTTTCTTAAGAAGATGACAGTGAGATGAGATGGGTTCAGACATGTTCATTAATTTCCGTCTTATGCCTTATTAGACCGGAGAAAATAAATCCTCGCATGGATACGAGAATATGCAATGGTGTGAAAATCAGTCTAAACAAAGATTTTTATAGCACAAATATGATTTTATGTAATCATATGGTTTAAGTCGGTGAGGTAGTTCAAGACGGGTTTATGTAATTATTATTTTTAAAATTAAAATAAGCAATATTCAAAGCTAAAATAAATTATAGTAATTCGATACTCTTATACATACATTTTTATTTTTGAAGTATATATGTGCAAAAAATATTCATGTGTAATTATGGGATCCAAACTTGTGTTCCATATGCCAGTATTAATAAATCTTAACCTTCTAAAAGAGAATGACATATTCATGTGTTTGTTTGAACAATGATTAAATACATGTTGACTCTATTGAAATTAGATAATTCAATTTTAGATATTTGAATATTTATCAATTATTGGTATATATAAAATATTGATGACAACAACATAGATTTAACGGTCTTCACAAATATAACATGATTTAATCAAGAATATCATATTTTCGCTGAGCGTGCATTTTTTCTTAAGAAGATGACAATGAGATGAGATTCAATAATTTTCATTTTATGCTCGATTAGACCGGAGAAAATAAATCCTCGTGTGGATATGAGAATATGCAATGGTGTGAAAATCAGTCTAAACAAAGATTTTTATAGCACAAATATGCAATCGATACTCTTATACATATATTTTTATTTTTGAAGTATATATGTGCAAAAAATGTTTTTTATAAAGAACATTATATTATATTTTTAATTTATGAAAAAAATACAAAAATACTAATTTTGTAGCATCCCTAATGACAATTAGGAATTGAGGGAGGTAATGGATGGGACCCCAAATAGAGGAATATGTTTTTGTAGGTTTGTACCGAGAGTTGAGCCTTTTGTTCCCTCCTTTTGTATTTATTGTCCCAACACTTATTCAAAGCTGCTCTGTTGCGACTTCCTATGCAAACCCACTCCTTTTATTTATTTCATTCATTATTTTCTTTACCAAAACATATTTCAAATTAGTTCTCCCTTCTACAAAATAATTATAGAAAAAATCTCATTTATTTATTCAAAAATCTTAGTAAAAATCACCAACAGTCTCATGAAAAGAAGTGAAGAACAACTATTTTCGACTTCAATTAATGTTTTTCTTTTATGGTCCACTTTGCTTCAACCACCAACTCCATTATTGTCTCCATTAAAATCCCATAACTTAAAAAACCAAAGAATACACACAAGAAAAATCAATACAATAATAAATCATCTCAATTTAATTATGTTTTTTTTTCTCTTTAAAGTAACTATTCACTACTCATTATTAATTGAGTGAGCACACCTTGTTCATGCCTTTCTCTTATATTTAATATCCAAAAATAGTATTATTTTTTTACTTGTGTCATCATCTTAACATATATTTCAAAGCATGCGATATGAATAAATTAAGTTAAAAATAATAAATTAATTCACTTTTGATGTGACGAGTGAATCTATATAGTCCCATGAAATTGGCCCAAATAGCTCACGTAATTAGTGTTTGGGGCATCTAATTTTCCATGAGTTATTAGAAGGTTTTATTCACTCAACTTTTATTATTCTTTTTTCTCTTACATAAAAAAGAAAAAGAGAAGATTCCTTATTTGATTGATTATTTTACCCCATAAAGGTCTAGGAAATTCAAAAAATGAAAAAGGGTGTGGATTGTATATATATATCAAGTTGTTAGGGAGATGAATCAAAAGGGTATAGCTGTCCAAACAGAAATTAAAAGAATAATTAATATTAATAAACAATAATGCATGAGGTAACATTAATATAATGAATAATTAAATTAAATATAGAAAATAAATGGTGAGCGGCTGTTTTTGGGCGACTTCGTCAATGAGCACGCCTTCATTATTTATCCTCGTCAGAATTTTCTTGGATAATTATTGTACCAACTCTAATATATTAATGTTTAGTTCATGTTAGTTATATCCAGTTCCAACAAATCTGAGCTAGCTAACAGTTAAAAGAAATAATCAAGTTTAAGCTCAATTTAATTTGTTTAATTTTAAATATATGCATTTATCAAAAAGTAAAATTATATTTTAATTATATTAAATTAAGATATAATTAATTAAATAATAAATAAGGCGGCCTATAAAGTTATAAAAACTCAATAAATTAAATCGCAATTTATCAAATCTAGCTAAACCTTAATTTAATCAATTACACTTATTATTCAACATTAATTTTAATTTTTAACAAATGCATTGAGTAAAAACTAAATTATTTTTTAAGCTGGGTCGAATTTGGACTTAACTATATCATATCATTCGAGTCAAACTTAACTTTTTTTTTTCTAGCCAGTGTTAACGAAATCAAGCTCAATTCGAAATAGTTACTCTTATGAACATAACATATGTTTTTTCTTTGAAATTATGAACATAACATATGTTAGTTGAGGTACTACAATTTTCTTGTGTAAGTGGATGCTAAAACGGCGTCGTACACTATGACGTTGTGCAATAACGGCGCACATTCTTGGCCACAGCGAAAGATGCCTTCGCAAAACTAAGCTACCTCAAATGGAAAAATACAATTTCTTTTCTGAATTTGAAAATAATTTTCAATGAACGATATTTTTGCTTTAGTCATTGCTATAAAATCATGAATCGCAAATAAAATAACATATTTCAAGAAATGCCCAAAATAGTAAAATGCACCAACTCACTTCCAAAACAACGAAACACTTCGTCATTTGCTTTTTTTTATTTCAACCCATTTCAGACCAATACTTCAACACTTCAATTTCCTAATTTTATTCTGAAAGAAACGGTTCATTAATAACCACATAAATATCCCATAACAGAAAATTAACAAACAACACTTCCATTTGATGCATGCAGCTAATAATAACCGTATAAACAGAAATTGAGATGAAAAAAAACATCATATTTCATCACAAACCTCAACTAATCATCCAAGAAAAACCCAAAAGTACCCATTTTACATTACAAAAAGGGTATTATATTATATTAATTAATATCACTCCATAATTTACAGAGATTAAAGAACTAAAATTAAAATAAAACCCACCTTTTTTTATCAAACCGATCACCCCCAAACCCCCCAAATCTTCTCTCCGATGAAACTCACCATTTTCCGGACCGACCCTTTCTCCGACCCATCAATGACGACATCGCCGCCGTGTACGGCGGCGACTTGGGCATCTCCGGGAGAGTCCTCTTTCTGGTCGTCGGGTTTCGTTTCCGGGTCGGGTCTGGATTTGGTGGGCCGTTTCTTGCGGGCCTTCTTGTGGGCCGGGGAGGCCTCGACGGCGTCGATGACGTCGTGGATGAGGTGGCGGTTGGGGGAGGAGTCCCACCGGGCCCAGTAGCTGGTGTAGCAGCCGAAGCAGCCGCAGGCGAAGAGCGGCGCGTGGTCCGACTCGTGGCGGCGATTGGGCCTCCGGCGGGGGTCGGCGGAGAGGAGGTAGGCGAGGACGCGGCGGTCGTCGTCGGAGAGCGCGGCGGCGAGGGTCAGTATCGCGGCGGGGAGGAAGGAGAGGTCGCCGGAGCCGGTCGCCGGAGACGGGTGGACGGTGCTTTTCCTGCAGAGCTTCTTCATGGTTGGTCCGAGGATGTTTTCTGAGGAATTGAGGAACAGAACAGAGTGTTTGTGTGTTGGGTTTGTGACTTTTGAAGGTCGAGGGGTTTTTATTGGGTGAGGTGGGGTGTAGGGTAAGGTGATCTGGGGCATTGGGTTGCGTTCGCATGCGACGCGGTGCGTGTCACCTGTTGTGCAGGGGATGTGAGTTTGGTTGGTCGAGGAGTAAGGTGGCTTTGGAAGCTAATGATGTTTATTTTTAATTAATATTATAATGGTAAATATTTTGAATAAAAATCAATATTATATTTATTTTACCTTTGTTTTGTTATAATAAACAGTCTAGTTTCTCGTAATTTCATGAATTTCTCCCGTTGAAACGGATTTTTTTCAATGACGTCATTGTCTCTTTTATCTAGTCATTTTGTTTCGTACACGTATAGTAAATAGCATCGTCAACACTACACTATTTAACAGAGAGAAGAGTGGTTAATTCCATGGGTTGGTTCAGCAACCGCAGGTTTTTTGGGTTATGGGTTTGTGTATTATAGTGACAAGTTTGGTCACATCACTACTGTAATTTGATGGGATCGAGTATCCTCAATCATATCGGACTAGAGATCACAAATCCGCCTTATTACCATCCTTTTGGTGTTTTAAAAAGTCCCTAACTGGTTGGATTAGTATGACTAGTCCTCATATTTCCTATATACCTAACCATCTGTGTGTGTCTTATCTAATCAAGACGAGAGTAAAATCACAAAATTTTTATAAGAAGGCAAAATACCCCTAGACTCAAGGGGAACCATGTATCCCTGGTCGTATTAGAATGAGGGTCCCTGAACCAGCATAAACACTCCTAATTCATGTAAAAGCAGTGTTGTAAATGTCGGCTATGGCGGTCGCCACGGCGAGGCCATGGCGCCGAAATCTACAACGGCGCGATGAAAACCACATATCGTGGCGGGCATGGCGGATGGAACGCCAAGGCAGGTGTTTGGCGGGCCATAGCTGTCATGGCGGTTGTAGTGGGGTCATGGCTCTTGGAAACCCATTAGTTTCGAACAAAAATAATGGAGCCACTTATGGTGCTAAAACTACTTTAAATTTAAAACCCGGGCAATCATAAAAGAAGTTTAAAACAATTGTTCTAAAATGCACCAAATCACACCAGAATATTGTCATGTCCACAATTAAATATCAAAATCACATGAGTTTTGATGTTATGTTTGCATCAAATAAATACAAGAATAAGATAATGTTCATATACATGTGGATATATAACTTATTAAGTAACTAATACATTTATTTAGGTAAATATTATTATATTTTGGTGCAAATTGAGATTTATTTTGGTAATTGAATGTAAATTTTGGTAATTTATTATAAATAGGTATATAATTTATATTGAATAAATTAAATAAATAATAAATAAAAAATTCGTCATGGCCTCAAAAGTCCCTGTCCGTCATCATAGTGCCGTGCGACATTTACATTTGTGTAGAATGCAAAATGCCCTAAGTAACGAGAACCCGATATCCCCAATTTTATCGGACTGGTGATCACAAGCTGGCCAGACACTATCCCTACTACTTTGCGATGGCATAAAACTCTCTGCATCCATCACGAGGCCTCTAGTTCTAACATGGATACTTGTCCCAAGCATGCCTCTTGATGTTCAATATATTTTTGTGTCAGTACATACATTGCATAGAGATTCAAATAAACTACCCAGAGTGATTGTTGAGAGTGAAGATTGAACATAGACATTGCAACCACAACTGTTACCTTCAAAATTTTCCCTTGCAAATGTGTGGAAAAACATCATACAAGCCATGCTCATGAAAGACCATGTACTTGCTCATCTTAAAAATATTCACCACTAAATATATACCATTTTCCATTAGATACCAAAAATCCTATAAATCAACTACCAATGGAACAAAAATGAAGAACAGAACAACATGGAAAATTCCATACCACCTTTTGTGGAACATAATAATATATATATATATATATCATGGAAAATGTCAAAAACGTGCTATATAATATCATACTTTTGTGAAAGCGTGTTGTGCACTTTGATAATTACGATTCAGCAGTCTAGTTTAGCAATCCGCTTCAACTTTTCGGTATGACAAAGCTCGAAACGTAAACCGAATACACATAATTCCTACACGGATGACCCTCATAAACTCGAAACCCCGACTAATCGACAAGATCCGAGCTGATATTATGCCCCACTTCTGTATTCCGATTTCAAATGTATCTCTTATAAACAATATCTATAGTCTATATCCTAATATTGCAATAAAATGATAATATAACTTTTATTTCAAGATTTTCAATTCGGACTGAATCCAAACCAAAAATCAATCGAATAGTGAATGAATTGTATAATTAGTTTAAAATTAAGGCATAAATAGCTAATTGAGTTAATATATTAGGCTCAAAACAAAGGCACATCACAATACGAGTCAGTCTGGTTCTAACTGAAAAACAACTCAACTATTAGATCATGTATAACCGGCCCAGTTCTAGACATAATTACCAATAATTGAAAATCGCCTGACTGGATTCAATCTGATTAACCAGATTATAAACAACCCTACATGGAGTTGGAGCTGATTTCAGCATCCTATAGGAGTCTCAGTCTATTTAAATTTGCTATAAATATTAACTAATTGGTTTTCAATCATATTTTTTCATTCATGGGAAAAATTGTGGTACGTATGAGTTTCATATTTTGTACACTTTGTTTTCTGAATTTTGTACAACAATCTGTGTATCAAAGTGACAGTTTGGCCGAGGGGTCTAAGGCGCCAGATTTAGGCTCTTGTCTAAAAGGGTGGGTTCAAATCCGACAGCTGTCAATTTTTTTCATTTGGAGAATAGCCTATAGTTGGTTGTATTTGAACAAGCCTTCGTTTTTATCCGATTCAGATTCATTATCATTAAAGCTTTCTTTGTACAACAATTATCTGATAAAATAGGCTAAAAGTACACGTAAAAAAAAGATCTAATATTCTATTGATGACGGACAAGGGACTTCGGGGTCATGGTAGATTTCTATTTTTGTAATTTTAATTTTTTTAATATAAATTAATTTACATATGTAATAAAAATACATATTATGCTATAAGTTACAATATTATCAATTATTTTTTTTTAAAAAAAACATTAATTAGTTTAGACATAATCAGTCCAAATAGATATAAAATCACCTCAAATTAGTACAAAATCGGTTTAAAACCGATTCAAACGGCCAAATCGCCACGGCGTTGCGCCCGCGTGGTTTTCGGGGCCATGGCGGCCGCCATTTACAACCATGGTTGCAAGTACTTTAAAATATAATTTGAATTATATTGTATTATTATTATTATTATACATCAAAATATATTTTTTTATTCAATAAGTATATTAATTTATATAATAGAAATTAAAAAAAAAATAAATATCCACCTAGTCTCGAAACCATGTCCGACCGAAACATAGTGATTTCTACAACACCGTTAGTTCCAATAAGGATACTTGTCCCAAACATGCCTCTTGATGTTCAATATCAATTTGTGTCAATACATTCACTGGATAGAGAGACTCAAATAAACTACTCAAAGTGATTGTTGAGAGTGAAGATTGAGCATAGACACTGCAACCACAGTGGTAACCTTCAAAACTTTGGCTTGCAAATGTGTGGAAAGTTAGTAACCCATACAAAACTGCAATACACAATTTCACGACCAGTATGCAGAGTCCGGAGCCTAGGGAGAGAAAGGCGATAAAACAAAACTAACAATATTAAAACCGACAGAGGCCCCCAACCTTTGTGGGGTACGAGGTGGAGGGGCGTCTACATGTACGCAACCTTCCCCCGTGACTTTTCCCGAGAAACTGCTTCCAGATTTGAACACATGACCTCAATGTCACAAGGATAATGTATGCTGTTAAATGTGCTGTTAGTTCATACAGCAATGAGCAATCTACGGTTAAAAATGGGCATCTGTTGAAGGTGTACAACATCTAGATGCATATATACGAGATCACACAAGCCATGTTCACAAAGGACCATATACTAGCTACATCTTAAAAACGCCCCCACTGAACTTATGCCATTGCCAACTATGGCACGACCACACAACATTCGATTAGATACCAAAACTCCTAGAAACGAACTACCCATGGAACCAAAATGAAGAACATAACAACATGGAAAATTCCACACCACCTTTTGTGGAGCAAAACAAGCAATGCAGCATATAATATATATTATATAAAGTAAGGCCAAGGATAAAATATTAAGACTGTTTTGGTATATAAATGATATGATGAGATTTGATTATAACCATATGAAACATGTACATACAAAAATACAATCAAACTAAAGGTATAAACATGTTTCTAATCAAAACCTAAATACATAAAATAAACTCATGTCGATATTTAGAGAATCAATGGAATAATTAAATAGCGGAATGTACCTAGATCGTGTTAATCTTCATCTTTGACGACCGTGGCGATTTTCAAATTGCCACACCCTTATTGCTACTCTCATGTATTCTAGTCTGAAGGGATGAGTGAATAACGTATGCAGATTGTGTGTAATTTGGGACCATAGCCCTAATTATAGTTGAACCCTATAACTATTTATGATAATTCTAATTTGGCCCCTCATCAAATTAGAATTACACCAAAGGCTTCTACACATTATTTCCATGACAATTATACCCGTGGGCCCAAAACTTTATTTATTATTTAGATCATTTTAGTTGGGCCAATTTAAATGATAGCACAACAACACATTTATATTACATATGTGATCCTATATTGGAATTTTTCCAACAATCTTCCACTGGGCCACATATGTAAAATTGAAAATGTGTTGAACCTTAATTGCGCAAAATTTGCTATCATATACTTGGAATATACAATAATCTCATCCATTAATTATATCAATAAAGGATCAAAGCGGCTTTCGTCACATTTATCGTAACGTAGCCCATCAATGGTCACATACATCAACATAATCAAATGACATAGATCAATCATGGATGCATAGCACAGAAATTACATGCAATGTGATCTTCACATGCCTATTTCTAGCTTGTCTAACTTTAATGAGGTCATAGTTCAAATAACCGAACAGAGTGACTGAATTGAACTTTATTTCTGATCAGAAAATAACCAAATGCAAAACATAAAACAAACAAAATACAAACTCCCACTAAACTTTATATCTCACATAATATCACCTTCATATTAGCATAATGCATATGAAAGACCTTAGGTGATAACCCTTTTGTGAGTGGATCCGTTATTATGGAGTTTGTCCCAATATGCTTTATAAATTATTGTTCACTCTGTATTTTTACTGTTTGAATATAAAACTGCTAATATTTTGTCACAAATTAACTTAAATGGTCTTTCAACATTTTCCCAAAATATGTAGTCTTGTGACAAAGTTATGCAGTTATATTCCAATCTATAATGCCCATAACATGCTACAAACTTTGTTGCCATAATGGAAGAAGCTATAAGTGTTTGTTAAGCACATTTTCCGAATATACCTTCTCCAATCAACAAGTAAATATAATGTAGACTTATTGTTATCTGAGCATCAAATGAAATCAGAACCCAAATACTTTATGACCTTCTAATGGTTTGATTCCTTAAATGTGAGCATGTAATATTTTGTTCATATAAAAAAAACTTATAACCCTCTTGGTTGCTTTTCAAAACTTTATAGTAGGGTTCTTTAAATATTTGCCTAATATCTCAATAACAAACACTAATCTGAACGTGCACATGCTTAATAATATATTAGACTCTCAAAAGTTACTTTATAGAGAATCTTCTGTATAAATTTAATTTCAAGGTTACTCTTAGGGCATTGAATAAGACTAAATTTTTCTCTTTTAGCAATATAGGTACGATTTGCATATAAAATATGTATATCTAATCCTACTGATCTTGTGATACACAATAATCTCAAAACTAAACGAGATAATTACTTGATTTGTCACATGATCTAAACATATACATACTTACTCCCTCTGAACTCATGATATACATAAGCATCAACAACACTCATCTCAAAACCAAATGAGGTAGTCAGTTGATGACACGGGAAACTTAATTGAGTGTACAAATGGATTTTCTTTATTTGCAACCATATAATTTGTTTCTTTAATGTCAACATTTAGAAATAGAGTCTTAATATTCATTTTGTATAACTTAAGACAATAATGAGTAATAAGTGTCATGGCCTTTCTGCAAAAACATGAGAGAAAGTCTCTTTAAAATCAATGTCTTCCTTATGAGTATAGCCCTTAGATACAAGACATGTTTTATACCTTTCCACAATGTCATTTGCATCCCATTTGGTCTTAAAGCCAATTGGTTTTGCACCTTAAAGTATTGGGAAAAGCTAATAAACGTTATTGTCTCAATATTATTATACTTCTAACATTTATTCACATTTGAGAGTTAAAACTATTTACGGAATGACAAAGTTGATTATATCATCTTCTATCATTCAAAGT